>JACEFZ010019792.1:802500-1037500 GCA_014155875.1 Cepaea nemoralis
CTAATTATTGTTTATAATAGCATCACTTAATGTTTCTAATAACAACTCGTAATGTTTATGATAGCAACATTGATTGTTTATTATAGTAACACTTAGTGTTTATGATAACAACATGTAGTGTTTATGATAGCAACACTTATTGTTTACGATAACACAGACTTTATTCGGTTGTTACAGGGTGCTCATGGAAGGGAAACTGCTATAATGTGGGAGATAACGCAACTGACAGCTGTTCACAATACAGATGCAGCAATACCATAAAGGGAGTTGAAATGTCTCCAATCAAACTGAGTAGGTTATATATACACAAATCTTTCATTGCATTTGAGCACTGGGGTGCAGACTGTTGACATTGGAATACCTTTCCCGTTTCTTCATCTTCCACTCTCCCTGTTCCTCTTCATCCTCCCTTCTCCTATCTACTCCTACCTCTCCTTCTTTTCCTCCCTCTTTTCCTTCTCCAGGTTAGTTGCCATAGGCCGGTTGTTGTCATCGCATACTGTACCAAGTATACAAGGGTGTGCCTTTTTGTTCATATTTCTATGCAGTTTCCAGAATTTTCCCATTGTCACATCCCCACAGACTTCACTTATAAAAACTGTTCCCAATGTATCTGTTTTATCCATTTTATCCGTTCCCACTTTATCTGAATTTAAAGCCCCGCACCTTTACTTGTTTTCCTTCTTTCAGCCTTCTCCAACTCTGTATTAACTAACTGGTTGCTCTCGGAACTCTCGTCCAATTATGAATGCCGCCATTTTCTCCATCCATGATTGCTCCACTTCTTGCGTCGACCATGTTGGTTATGATAAGATAATTCTTGTTCCATTAAATTAGTGTTTCCCAACGTGGAGCCCACGCCCCACAGGGGGCAATTCGATTGTTAAGGGGGGGGGGGGGGGGGGGCAATTCGAAAATGGAAGAAATCGGCTGGATATAACGAAACGGGAAGACTTGAGACTGAAGTTAATTAAATTGGAACCTGACATAAATTCTCTTTGCAGCAAGCATCAAGCGCATGGATCTCACTAAATTTAAATAATAAATAATTACAAATAATTAAAATAATATAGAAAAATCTTTCATTAAAATAATTTTGTACTTGAATTTCAGTTCTCCATTATATGTTTTGAAACTTTACTTACTGTGTTTGCTCAATAATTTCCTGATATCTTCCTAAACCCTTTAGTGAACATTTCAATTTTTAAATATTAAAATTAAAGTATATGTTGGGGGGGGGGGGGGGATAAGAATTTTAGAAAGGTTTAGGTGCGGCATAGCACAAAAAAGATTGGGAAACACTGCTTCAGATCGTCAGTGTGATCTAAGGCACCTCATGAGGAAAAGTGGTCGCGATCATAACGTAACGCCTTGCGGGCTCCTACAGCAATGACTTTACTGGATTGAGGTACCAGTAGAGAACAGATGAGGTGGTCGCATCCATGGTTCCCAAGGACAGTCCATTTTATGTCTGATGCAGCCTCTTTGGATACACGTGCCAGGTCAATAACTGTGTCTGGGTTCCCCTGTCTCATTGCTAGCCTAGTTGGCCTCCCGTCAATTATACTGACGATGGCAGTCTCAAACAAGGCCACAGCGAGAGCAAGTACCATGTCTGCTCTAGCTAGACCTGTCCCACTCTTTGGCGCGTGCAATGACGTCATTACAAATGAGGTGTCTGGGACCAGGGAACTCTTTAACCAATCCCAAATATCCACGCTTGAACACACACACACACACACACACACACACACACACAAACGCACACACACACAAACACATACATACATAGATACATACATACATAGATACATACATACATACACACATACATACATACATACATACATACATACATACATACATACATACATACATACATGCATGCATGCATGCATGCATGCATGCATACATACATACATACATACATACATACATACATACATACATACATACATACATACGTACATACATACATACATACATACATACATACATACATACATACATACATACATACATACATACATACATACATACATACATACATACATACATACATACATACATACATACATACTACATTGTAGTCAGGTCTTAGTCAGATATGACTGAGCTACCGTATGACAGTAGACTGTACTACCTGCTTTTTGTCAGCGCCGAATGCTGGGCGGCGCTACCACACCAGACACCCCACATTGTGCCAACGGCTTCGGGCGGAAGAGCGCAATTAGGAGGGTACTAGCCTTATCCTGGTGGGAGGAAATGCAACCCAAAGACAAAATAAGTCATGGCAGGGCAGACCAGGCCCTAAGCCTTGGTTGGCAGCTGGTCTAGGATCGAAGCTCCGACAGGCGGACAGTTAGAGCATTGCTTTGCTGATCCGGCAGCTTCTGCAGCTTGTCTTGTTCCAGATGTATAGGTGTTAACTTTCCTCTGGAGTGAACTAGGCAGGCCGGGAGAGGGATCATGTTGCATGGGCAACACATGGTTTCTTTATTTTAGCCCAGGCTTTGTGCTATGGAGAGGCAATAACTCCATCCCTGGTCTTAACCGGTCTTGAAATCAAAGCGAGAGGCAACTGTTACGGGTTATAAGTCCTTGTCAGTTGGCGTAGACATGGGGCGCCACGCGTTACCTCTGACGGTGGGAGACACCTACAGGTGTCACTGATCAGCTACCGCCCGCCTCAAGCTGGGCAGCCCCCGGCCAATTGGGTGCTGATCCGCCACAGCCTGCCTGCTTCAATGGGTGCTTGGGGCTAGGACAAAATCTGAATCGCATGCTGTAAAACCAATGCACCAGGTATTAATAAAAAGAATAATAGAAACCTCAAGCTACGGCTTGCAACCTGGAACGTGAGAACCATGTGTCCAGGATTATCCACTGACTTGATAAATATTGACGATGTGAGAAAAACGGCTGTGATTGATGCTGAACTCAATCGTCATAACATTGATATTGCTGGCCTGCAGGAGACTCGCCTCGCTGAGGAAGGGTCACTCAGGGAAAACAATTACACTTTTTTTGGAAGGGGAGAGGGCAGGCAGAAAAAAGGCAAAACGGTGTGGGCTTTGCAGTGAAGAATTCGCTACTGGGAATGATTGATATCCCAGCTGGAGGTAATGAAAGAATGTTATCACTGCGCTTGGCAACCTCTTGTGGATTTGCCACCATTCTCACTGCATATGCACCGACACTCACTTCCTCTGATGATGTGAAGGATACGTTCTATGAGCAGCTAGACTCTGCGATCAAGGCAGTTCCAAAATCCGACTACATTTATATGCTCGGTGATTTCAATGCTCGTGTGGGCAAGGTCTCGAGTTCATGGCCAGTGTGCCTTGGAAAATACAACATCGGTCGCATGAATGATAATGGGCAAAGGCTGCTGGAGCATTGCACTAGAAATGACCTATGTATTACAAACTTCTTTTTTAAAACAAAAGAGATGCATAAGGTCACATGGAAACATCCAAAATCCGGCCATTGGAATCAGCTGGACTTCATTATCACACGGAGACAACATCTGAACCATACATCATTAACTCGAAGTTACCACAGTGCTGACTGTGATACAGATCATTCTTTGGTTGTTGCAAGGGTTCGACTGAGACCAAATAGAATCTACATAGCTTAACACAAGTCAAGCCCCAGGATTAATATTATTAACACTCACATTCCAGGAAAGTTCTTTGAATTTCAACAGCAACTTGAGGACGCTTTCAATGATACATCTGAAAATTGTATAGTAAATGATAAATGGAGTAAACTTAAGGAAACTATTTATAAAACAGCGGTAGAGGTTTATGGCACTGTGGATCATAAGAGGCAGGCCTGGTTTGCGGCAAACAGCCAGTTACTGCAGCCCTTGATTGATAAAAAGAAGATAGCTCTCTTAAGAAACAAGGAAAGACCAACGCGTAACACTCTGAGGGAGCCGAAGGAAGCGAGGAAGGATGTACAAAAGGCTGCCAGGCAGTGTGCGAATGACTATTGGATCAAGTTATGTGAGTCCATTCAAATCGCAAGTGATAAGGGAAACATCAGAAGCATGTATGAAAGGATAAAGAAAGCCTGTGGTCCAATGATCAAAAGAAGTGCACCGCTGAAAACCTTGACTGGAGAAATCATTAATGATAAGAAACAACAGATGGATAGATGGGTCGAGCACTATTTAGAGCTTTACTCAAGTGAGACCATCTGGCGGATGATGCCCTCAACGCCATAGAGGCCCTGCCAACTCTTGACCACCTGGACACACTTCCCACTATAACAGAAGTTAAGTGTGCTATACGTGAGCTTGCATCTGGCAAGGCTCCAGGTAAGGATGGGATTCCAATAGAGGTGATCAGGAGTGGGCAAGACACCCTCGCTCTACAGATCCACCAGCTAATAGAGCTATGCTGGCGAGAAGGACAAGTCCCACAGGATTTCAAAGATTCAAAGATCATAACGGTGTACAAGAACAAGGGAGATCGGAGCGACTGCAACAACTATAGGGGTATCTCACTTCTGTGTATATTTGGGAAAGTATTTGCCAGAATTGTCCTGCGCAGACTTCAAGTCCTGGGAGATCAAGTCTACCCCGAATCACAGTACGGCTTCCGTCAGAACCGGTCTACCATTGATATGATATTCTCATTGCGACAGATGCAAGAAAGATGCCGGGAACAAAATCAGCCACTGTTTATTGCCTTAATCGACCTCACAAAGGCATTCGATTTGGTCAGTGAGGGTCTGTTCAAAGCACTAAAGAAGATTGGCTGTCCACCAACTCTTCTGTCCATTGTGGAATCGTTCCACACAGGCATGAAGGGTATAATCAAGTTTGATGGCTCAACTTCAGAAGAGTTTGAAATAAAGAGTGGAGTTAAGCAAGGTTGTGTACTAGCCCCCACCCTCTTTGGGATGTACTTTTCACTTCTACTGAAATATGCCTTTCGTGATCAGGATGACGGTATATACATTCACTCACGCTCAGATGGTGGCCTCTATAATGCTCAAGGATTGAAGGCCAAGACCCAAATTAGCAGGGTACTAACCAGAGAGTTGCTTTTTGCGGATGATGCTGCGATTACGACCCACTCTGAGGAAGAACTACAACATCTACTATCTGCATTCTCCAATGCTTGTTCTGAATTTGGTTTAACAATTAACAAAAAGAAGACACAGATTATGTCACAAGGTGCACATGGTGTACCATCAATCTTTATTGACGACGCCGAACTGGAGATAGTAGACCATTTAACACATCTAGGATCAGAGGTAAATAGCAAATTATCCCTCGATCAGGAAATAAACATCAGGATTGGCAAGGCAGCAACAACAATGAACATGTTAGCAAAAAGAGTCTTGGAGAACAGGAAGCTTACTGCCAAAACAAAAGTCCTCGTCTACCAAGCCTGTGTCCTTAGTACTCTTCTTTATGGCAGTGAAACCTGGACAACTTACTCACGCCAAGAGAAACGTTTAAACAGCTTTCATATGCAGTGTCTGCGAAGAATACTTGGTATTAAGTGGCAAGACAAAATCACAAATACTGAAGTATTGGAAAGATCAGATTGTGTGACGGTGTATTCCATGCTCAGTCTTCGTAGACTTAGATGGATAGAACACGTTAGGAGGATGGATGATGGTAGAATACCAAAGGACATCTTTTTTGGTGAATTACAGACGGGTAGGAGATCTCAGGGTCGGCCTCTACTACGATACAAAGATGTGTGTAAGCGGGACATGATTGATACAGGCATTGATAATGCACAATGGGAGCACGTCGCCGCTGAACGTGTTGCATGGAGGGCAACTATCAGAAATGGAATAAAGACAAAGGAGAAAATGATTGCAGATAAAGCACACACAGAGCGTGAGAGACGTAAGATGGTGAAAAATGGTGGAAATGACCATGTTTTCACATGCACCTACTGTGGGCAAACATTTGCAGCAAGAATTGGCCTTACCATCCACACTCGCCACCGCCATGGATCGTAGTTATTGCCATATGACAGTTATTAAGCCTTTTTGAAGCACAATGTACGTAACTATCGTCTGTCAAGACGGAAAGGTGCCAATAACAATGACATACATACATACATACATACATACATACATACATACATACACACACGTGCGTGCGTGCGTGCGTGCGTCCGTACGTACGTACATACATACACACATACATACATACACACGCACGCACGCACGCACGCACGCGCACACACACACATATAGAAACCTGCATAGATACATACATACACACATACATACATACATACATACATACATACATACATACATACATACATACATACATACATACATACATGCATGCATACATACATACATAAATACATACATACATACATACATACATACATTCATACATACATACATACATACATAAATACATACATACATACATACATACATACATACATACATACATACATACATACATACATACATACATACATACATACATACATACATACATACATACATACATACATACATACATACACACGTTAATAGAAATGTCAATAGAGACACCGAAAGACATATATTGGTGCTTCTTAGATTATAATAAGGAATTTGAAAAACTAAAACGAGATGAACTGATTAAAATTTTGTAAAATATAGTCATTGATTGGAAATATTTATGAATATTTCAGAATATCTAATTGAACCAATTAGTAGCAATTAAAACGGAATATAAAGAGGGTAGTTACGAATAGATAAAGATATAAGTACGACAGGGGTGTGTTTTGTCACCAGATCTCGTCTCCCTCTATAGCGAAGCATCAATGAGAGAGATGAAAGAAAAGCCAGGAATGATAATCATAGGTTATAATATAACAGGTGACACAGTATTGGTGGCGGTTAATGCAGAAGACCTACAACAATTGCTGGACAGTTTAGTAACAGGGAGAGCGTAGAAAGGACTGTCCTTGAATATCAAGAACACAGTAACAATTGTGATATCAAAGAAAATGGTGACACGAAAATTTGACATAGAAATAGAAGGGGACATTCTTAACCAAGTGAATAATTGTAACTACCTAGGGACATTTATGACATCACATGGAAGATGCCCAACAGAGATTAAGAGCAGAATGTTGCAGTCAAAAGCCGCAATTCAGAAAATATCGTATGAAATAAGCCACTATCAATGAATGCATGGCGACGAATATTGGAATGTAAATTAACACATTAGGAAGAACTTAGAAGCAACTGAGATGAGGTTTATGAGGCGAATGCTGCGAATTCCTTCGTGTAATTAGCAACGATTGCCTGAAAGAGGCCAATTAAACTAAAACCCGACACACAACAATAAGAAAGATGCAAACAGCTTTCTTTGGTCATGAGATAAGAAGAGAGACATTGGAGACCATCGTGGCAACTGGAAAGGTCGAGGGGAAGAGAGGCAGAGAGAGACCAAAAGAAACTATGCTGGATGGATTGAGACGGTGGCATGGATGAATATCATCAGTTGAGATGATTCAGAATACCACAGACCGAGATCTGTAGAGAGCCATGAACGCCTACGCCAGCTGGCAGGGCACTTGATTATGATGAAAACTAAACTAGAGAGCTGTGGATTGCACTAATGAGCAGTTATTTGGATTACATGTTACCAAAATATGACTACAGAATCAAAAGGAGTTTTACGAGACACTCCCGAGCAACTCCTCTATGATAGTCTGCCCGAACAATAAAGCCGATAATATGATCGTGAAACTAGCGCATTCTATCAAACTGACCTTCTACTACGAAGTCGGTTTGGTTGATATTCAGTTTCCAAACACATATTTTAAAGTAAGGAGATTGAAGTGTGGTTAAAGTAAATTCCACCTAATGAAATAACAGACACACCACCGATAATTACGTTGACAACAGGCTCACACAAGTCACCCGAGGCGTTTATTGATGCTTGCTTGCTTGCTTGTGTTCGTTGGCTTGAGCTCCAACGCGAAGTCCTGTATGACGGATGAAGGCATCCTGTTGTCCAACATTAGTGTGATGTCATACAGGACCTGAGTTTTGCGTGAGTATTCGTTGTCCCATGTCTGGCCTATTGGTGTGCAGACTGGTGGTTCCTCGCCGTAAGGCAGACACTCTCCGACTTCGGAGGAAACTTTTATTGATGAGTTGAATAGGTTGCTTTTTGAGCTGAGAATTGTATCCAAGAACAGAATACAAAACGCGGTGCTTGAACATAACATAATAAATTGTTATTATAACAAATCATCGAACAAAGCTCTTTTCCAAGCGTACGAAAGCGGAGCTGTAATTAGATTAATGACAAATTGACATATATGTTACAAATTCGTTCGGCTCACGTAAGACATGCTCAATCAGTCCCCACAGGACGATTTAGAGCATGGAACGAAAACTTGTATTGTCTATTCCAACATTAACACAGTGCGTGTTGTTATAGTACCGCTGCTACGGACAGTACCTTCCTTAGACAAAGCCACGACCTCAGTGCTTCGCCTCTACGAAAATCACAATACGTACCGCTGAGTCTATATTTTTCAACAGTAGAAATACTTTTATCTAAAGACATATGGAAATCTATTTAATTCACAACTGGAACATCGATGGTGACGTTACATTTTCGAACAGCCAAGAGATTCGATCTTGGATAGAAATGGTTAGACACATGCCAATTCGCTGCAATCTCAAACTATACGAAGAATATTTCAGCACTCCAGTTTGTCATGGACCATTTGTATTTATCGATGAGATAAATCAACGAGAACGTGGTATACGTGATCTCGGTCGCACGTTTCGTATGTGGTTAAAGACGAGAGATAAGGTGCCTTACTAAGAGAAGGTATGGGTACGGGTTTCGGATTGGTGCACAATGCTTTAGCTGTAAGGACCGTTGGGGTTTCATTAAGAGAGCTTGCGAAGGAAGCGGAACAGCGTTTACTGCATGTCACTGGCAACATTTGAGGTAGCGGCTTTAGGAAATGAAAACTTATAAGACCAGCAAAACTGGTGACCATTTTAGTAAACCAATACACCACTACCAAAAATGGTTATACCAAAAGACAAAACAGCGGGAGAGGTTTTCGAATACATTTACATTATGTCGTTGATTCACCCCAAATCGTGCAACTATCTTCATTCTAATTTTGAATTTGTTTAACATACCTCCAAGGCAAACTGCTGTAGAAGAGTCTAAGTTTGTGGAGTTTCATCCACTAGTCCCTTTAGCTCCGATATTATGTGTCATTTTGGGCAACAGCGAAGATTATTTAATTTTCCCCAATAAATGTTGAACTTACACCAAAGTTACACTTCCCAACGGCGACATCCTACCTCATAATACATACGTGGCGCCGATACATTATTAGCTGTACAGTTTATTTTCACTAGGTGACGTTTCCCTGAACGGCACATTGATCACACCCAGCGAGAATATATATATATATATATATATATATATATATATATATATATATATATATATATATATATATATATATATATATATATATATATATATATATATATATATATACTTGATTATGTGGTTGTTTCGGGATTTGAAATTTTAAATATTGAGCACAACCCACTACTGGCAACGCTGATCACACTCCGGTATGAACCTAAGGCCTATCCACGTCAATATGGAAGCACTAGACTCGAGTTTCGCCCTCATTTGAGCTCGTCAGTAGTGCATATCCCTGACCGGATCCGGAAACCGTCCCGGATCACGCGTGTGAAGCGGGTGTGTAACCACGCGGCACACACTGGACACACCAAATTATCACAACAGAATACCACAACGCTACCCATCGTAGGCTATGCTCAAGATTGCCCAATTGCCGCGACTGACGTCCGTCAATCGATGGGACCCGAACGATCAGGACTTCTCACTGGCAAGGAACACCAGGCCTATGGAAGCGACGTTGATTTATATAGAAGCGGCATAGAAGTCACTCGACATTGGCTCTCTTTTACAAAAACATACCGGCTCACTTCACTAACACGCAGGGTGGCAGAAATAAAGCAATGTCAACAAGATGTGGTTTAGCCAGCTATAGTCAAGAAATGGATATAATGGGTCATTTACACTCAGACATTTTCAATCAAGATCGTTAACTGTTGAGTGAGGCGGAGTGAAGATAACAATTATACCATCTAATGACGTATGTAACTCGATGGGGCATGACAACGCCGGTGTTTACAACAATATAAATGCATACAGCACTTTGTTGGAAAGGACATTGCAATTAAACTCAGCCACATCTCTGACGCATGAAAAAGTTCCAAATCAGTATTACACTGCTGTAGATGTTGAGTAAAATAGAAATAAAAAAGATGTCTTCCAACCAAGCAGCAGACAGCCACTTGTGTTTGACTTGTGGTGAATCTTTCACCGAATCTCGCAATCTTGTCCTACACATTAGAACCGTCCACTGCAATCAACAAGGACACTCTTGTCATTTTTGCAGTCGGTTGTAAATTAAAACGATCAAGATTGATTGATTGATTGATTTAGGAACCGACATCACAGCATTCGGGGCATTCCCATAAGTGCCCCGTCCCCATCCTCAGAAGCCAGCGAAGAGTTCCAACCCCAATAGTACCAGTAGCATTATGATTATAAATGCATCCCGCCTTTCCTCTAAGCGTCGAGCATCGGCCGGATCCCCTCGTCACTCCTCGCTGACGCATTCTTGTCAGACCATGGTGATCCATTTGCTCCTTCGAGGTGTACATGTGCTCTCACAAGGCCGCAACCACGTCTGCCTTATCATGCATCAATACTCCACCACGTTTTGCAGAGCCAGCCAATCTGTCTGCCTGTTCATTCCCCAAGACACCAGCATGCCCCGGAGAAAAGATCCAGACGATGCTTGCCAGCAGTGACTTCGGAAGGAAGGCAAGCCACTCTGCACGAAGCTTGCCTGTCCTCACCCTACTCAGCATGCTTTTTGAGTCAGTTACAATCACGATGTGTGTGTGTGTGTGTGTGTGTGTGTGTGTGTATCGTATTCTCCATTCATCGGAAAGCTGCACTGACTGCCTCCACCTCCATTCTTAAGCTAGATATTGTGGTATCATATTCCAGACTCTCCTGCACCAAACGTCGACCATTAGCCTTTGCCAAAAACGCGCAGGCACTTCTACTACCTCTCAACACCGAACCATATGTGTAGATAATCACATCACCAGGGCGAGCATTATTCTTAATTAGGTGCTTGATTTCCACTTCCGTGGCCCCTGCTGGCCACTCTCTGCACTCCCGGCTCAATGTGATTATAAAAGTGCACAAGTTTAACTGCTCCGCTTGCACTCTGACCCACTCCTCTCCTCGCCTAATATTCTCAAAGGGGCACACATGCCTAATCGTTTCCTCCGTCCGAGCCATCCATGATTTCCCTCTTATCAGTCGCTGGCCCTTAACTGCGTCTAGCGCCTCATTCAACGGGTGATCTGTGTCTGCAGCTACTCTGAGGTATGCCTTCGCCTGCATCACCTTGAGCCTACAAGCAACAGTCGGCAAACCGCATACACACAACAGGAGTGTCTCTGGTGCATCCCAGAATGACCCGCATAGCTTTGTTCTGTATGCGCTCCTATCTCACCAGCTGAATCTTTGAGACAATGAGCAGTCCTAGTCCATAATCAATCGCTGAGAAGATGAAAGTGCTGGTATAGTCTGAAACACCATCATAATCAACTCCCATAACATCATTAGCCACACTATGGCGCAAGAGACAGGTGCCTGCTAGTAGTGATGTACCAGGTAGCAATAAACAATCTAAACTAAGCGAATTAATTGCTGCTGCAATAAGCCATCCAGTATGCTATGAAATTGACTTTCTATACAGTCTACTTGACGATGGCCACAGCCAATCGGAGTACCATCTAGATCCATAATAAGGTCAACACATTTATGTCTGTATACACGCTCTTTCTCAGACCAGATACAGCACACCCAGGCGACTGGTCAGCTAATTTGCACAATGTTCTAAAGATTCAGACTTGTACGTTCTATATCGACTACAGTCATCAGACCGTTCTTCATAATCGAGAGACACGGGACATGCAATTTTTTCAGACCTCTGCAAATAAAACGTGCGTGCTTGACTATAATAATTAATCTATAATATAAAGCATTTTGGAGAGCTTGTTAGACCTGTGCAAGACAATAATTTCGAGGGAATGAAGTAATACAACCTCTACAGGACCGGCTCATTAAAGCACTCGGCGGTACATTCTATGTTGCAATTCTAGTTATTACATACAGAACTACAACGATTCCCACACCAATAGTAAATGAACCTGTTCCTCTGTAGGTCAAATCCAATTGTATTTATCAATTTACATGCAGGTGCCAGTTTACCTGCATCAGCAGAACAGACAGGCAGTTACACATCGGGGCGGTCGAACACGGAGTCAATTAAACTGGCAGAATAATACATAAAGACTATGGTAACCTAGCCTAGCCGACACACCACAAACTAACTTTCTACGTCATCAATTGTGCTGCACATTTTTAAAACCGGTCACATGATTGATATGGACAATGTGTTTCGTGTGTTTTTTTTTTAAAACACAAACTAGTAGCATGGTAAAGGTGGTAGAAGCGATTACCAATAATCTGCATAAGCCAGCTTTGAGCAAATAGTAAGATATCATATTCAGTTGAAACATACCGTGGTAGACAATATAAATTACTTTGCGTATATGTGCATATTTCAATTTGACAGGTTTATCGTATTTCATTAGCTTAAGTTTTGTGATTTCTGCATTATGTACCTGACGAGATGCAGCGAAATATGCCAGGCAATAAATCCCCTTTAATTATTGGTTGTTGGGAAGTCGGTATTTGACGTCGTCGTACGTTAGAGATGTCAATTTACTTGTTTTACATAAGGAACAAAGCTATCGAATTTTCAGTTGCGGCACCTGAAATCCTAATCGAAACGTATATACCTTACTACTTACATTCTCCTTCCTCTTCTTCAACAGACAGCAAAGAGCCTCAATATTTTTGGTTCCATTTGGAGTCTTGAGTATCTGTCTTTCTGACCATTCCTCGGATTACTGAGTATCGAAAAGAACATTTGTTTACTCCTGGCCTCACCATTCTCTCTAACCTATGGTGATTTATCTGTTTTGCCATGCTTTACTCATGATCCCCAAAAAGCCGTGACCACATCTGCCTATGCCACTCTGCTGGTAACATGCGTGTTTTTACGTTTCTCAGCATGTTCTGTGAACCCGTTTAAAATAAGGAAACGCTTTCTAATTACAGCAAAACAACTGCATGATTTCATCATTGGGGAGACCACAGATTACGACAGATACGACTGGCAGCTGCGATTGCCTTACGAATCCAGTCGATACCATGTACCATACAATTCGTGTCGCTGGCAAACAGTAAACCACCTTGCATTGATCTCTTTGTCTCGTTGCTTCTCTTTCGTATTATAGTTCACACCACATTGACAGATGCGAAATCAGTATTCGAGGCGCTCCTGTCTGGGAAATTGCCAGTACTAAGAACACTACTTTCTGAACTTAGAAGTCAGCATAAGATCACCATACAGTGGATACCATCCCACCGTGGAATACCCGGAAACGACAGAGCTGATCAATTCGCTAAGGAAGGAGCCAAAGAAGAACAACCTGAATGTGCCCATTGCATACCACCAAACGGAACGAATGATCAAATCAGTCAGAAAGCACCAAAAACCTGCTCAAGATGACTACCACGTTATGGTCAGACCAGAACAAGTCATTATTCTGCGCCTCGGAACAGGACACGATAGATTACGCAACCACATGTATAAAAAATTCAAGATTGGTGAAACAGAAATGTGCACATGTGGATTGGCGTCGCAGACAGCAGAGCATATACTCCAAGACTGCCCAAAATATAACATATCTAGGCAAATCTTTTGGCCTAGAGAGGCGACAGTGGAAGATAAACTCTATGGACCGCTGTGTGAACTAAAAAGATAGTTAAATTCATATAAGAGACAACATTGCAGTTATAGACATATTTCAAGCGAACGAAAGAAGAAAAAGATAGTTCACACCGTGTGGCGTTTGAAACCCATGTCTGTACACGACCTATTTTCTCTTGTAATGCCGATAATTTCTGAATATTCTACATATAACTTCTCTCTTTGGCTATTCTACATATAACTACTCTCTTGTGCTATTCTATATATCACTTTTGTCTTGTGCTATTCTACATATCACTTCTCTCTTGTGCAATTCTACATTTAACTTCTTTCCTGGGTTATTTTACATATAATTTCATTCTTGGGCTATTCTACATATCACTTCTCTCTTGTGCTATTCTAAATGTAACTTCTTTCCTGGGCTATTCTACTTATAACTTCATTCTTGTGCTATTCTACATATAACTTCTTTACTGGGCTATTCTACTTATAACTTCATTTTTGTGTTATTCTACATATAACGTCTTTCTTGGGCTATTCTACATGTAACTTCTTTATTGGTCTATTCTACATTTAACTTTTTCTTGGGATATTCTACATGTATTGTTTTTATTGGGCTATACTACATTTAACTTCTTCTTGTTTGGGCTATTCTGCATTTAACTTTTTTCTTTGAGCTATTTTACATTTAACTTATTTCTTAGGCTATTCTATATTTACTTTTTTTATGGGACTATTCTTAAGTTAACTTCTTTTTTTGGGCTATTATACATTTAACTTATGTCTTAGGCTCTTCTACATTTAACTTCTTTCTTGTGTTATTCTACATTTAACTTCTTTATTTTTGCGCTATTCTACATTCAATTTCTTTCTTGGGCTAATCTATGTTTAACTTCTTTCTTGGGATATTCTACATTTAAATTCTTTCTTGGGCTATTCTACATTTAATTTCTTTCTTGAGCTATTCTACATTTAACTCCTTTATTCAGCAGCTATAAATTTAATATATTCATTTTCTATTCTACATTGGATTTTCTTTCTTTAGCTAGTCTACACTGAGCTATTTTCTTGTATAATATATGTTCGTGTGTTATTCTACATTTAGCTTCTTCCTTGTGTTATTCTACATTGAATTGCTTTAATACATCTTCCATCTACTGCTATCAAAGTACCCAAATACATACGTTGACACCATACAATAATGTATGTGACACATGATGATGATGACTAACCTACACACTGAGTTGAGTCTTCTGTATGTCTGTCACCTAGATTGCAAATATGGGAGCCATTGTTACCCACTGAACTCCGTATACAATGACAGCTGTGATCGTTATTTGTGTAAACGTAATCCTACTGATGACACGCTGAAGAACATTCGACTACAAAGTCGTAAGTCAGTGTGCGTTTTTATACTACAACACCTTCAACATCATCATCATCACTGCTTGATTAACCACCTAGCATAGGCGATCATGTCTCTTCAGATTTATAATATCCAGCAAAATATATTATTTTATTAACATATAGTCTCCATATCATTATGAAGTTATACTATGATTATTATTATATCTCTTTAATTCTATTTGTTTATCTTTTGCTTTAAATTGTTCTACTGCAATATTATGTTACAGTTATTCTCTATTCATAATGTGATCACAAACTTGACTACCTTAAGCAGTTCAACATTTACTTCCTCTTCTGGGCTAAACTACATTTAAGTTCTTGTCACTTGTTGTCCCTGGGAGGAAAGTGGAATCAACAAGCACACTTCTTTAAATTCCCTTTTCTTGAGTTTTGGTCTTTTGCCGGACCTTTGTCTACATACCCCCTCTTCTCAGTCTCTCTCTCTCTCTCTCTCTCTCTCTCTCTCTCTCTCTCTCTCTCTCTCTCTCTCTCTCTCTCTCTTTCTTTCTTTCTCTCTCTCTCTCTCTTTCTCTCTCTCTCTCTCTCTCTCTCTCTCTCTCTCTCTCTTTCTCTCTCTCTCTCTCTCTCTCTCTCTCTTTCTTTCTTTCTCTCTCTCTCTCTTTCTCTCTCTCTCTCTCTCTCTCTCTCTCTCTCTCTCTCTTTCTCTCTCTCTCTCTCTCTCTCTTTCCACCAGACAAGACCCCTCTCCACATTCCTTCAGCACATACCCCCATTAACACTGGCTTCGAACAAAATGATAAAACATTTAATGCAGAAAAGTGTCATTTGTGTGTGCGATGTATGTATGTGGAGATATGTGGTGTAGTCTATCGTGAATGCGAGACAGGATAGTCTAGTCTAGGATCAGCATCACAGTTGTCATCACGATACAGCCATTCGACTTCACATAGCACAGAACTGGATGTACCTCACCAGATGATGCGTCTCTCCGACAGATTGCGGACTTCCAAGATATCCGTGAACGTTTGAATGTCTCACCACTGCGTAATGTATTTAGTTCGTTTCTGGTATTTTCTACACTGTCTATAGCTCAGTATTGTTTAAAGTTCATGTATGGACGAACACAACCACTGGACCCTAAACTGAACTCCATACAAATACGGCTGGAATTTTTGCACGGCCCATACAAGTGACAAGCATTGTCTTTCGACTGACGAATAATTCTTTTCAGTTGGGAGAAGTTTCTTACTTGCGTATGCCACTGGTTTCAAAACCGAAGCGTCCTCTCTCCCTTCCTGCAACAAGGCTGCCCCAATTCCAACCCCACTAGCATCTGTTCTTAGCACAAATGGTTTTTAAAGGTCTTGGAGATGTAGAACTGGTTTATTCACCAATGTCTCCTTTAATTGACTGTAGGCACCCTCGCATTCTGGCGTCCATACAATTGTATCTGGGAGTCCCTTTTTCGAGGTTTCCGTTAATGGATTTCCCAGTTCGTTGAAATGCGGGATTAACTTCTGATAAAACCCGCACAACGATAGGAAGTATCTCACATCTTTCTTCGTTTTTGGCCTTGGAGCCCGTCTGACCTTTTCTAGGTTCTTCTCCTCTGGGACAATTTTTCCTGGAGTGAAGGTATGACCTAGAAATTCAAGAGTTTGATAACCAACCATGCACTTGCTTGGGTGCGCGGTCAGCCCTGCCCCCCGGAGTCTATTGAAAACTCTTTCCAAGGACCAGACATGGTCATCTGAGCTGTCACTGGCAATCAGTATATCATCCACGAACGAGATAATGGACGGATCCTGTAGAGCATCTAACAAGGCCCTCATCATGCGAGTAAACACAATAGGCGCAATGCTGAGTCCAAAAGGCATTACTTTGAACTCATAGTGTCCACTGGGGGTACTGAAGGCCAGCAGGGGTCGAACCCCCGGTTTTACCAGGATCTGATAATATCGCCGACTCAGATCTACTTTAGAGAAGTTCTTAGCCTTATGGAGCCTAGCAAATAACTGGATTGGATTCGACAAAGGTTCCACCTGAAACTGGGTGTGACTATTCTAGAGTCTATAGTCTATACACAATCGATGTTCTCCACTTTGTTTGCGTAACAACACCACCCCGGCATTATATGGGAATGTGGATGGCGTAATCACGTCATCCTTCAGCAGTTTCTGTATCTCCTCCTCCAATGCCTTCTCTTTAGAAAATGGCACTGGGTAGACTTTTTGGAGGACAGGATCTTGTGTGGTTAAGGTCATCTCGAACTCGACCAACTCTGTCCGTCCGGGTTTATCAGTCAGAATCTGCTTATGAGACTTTATAACCTGGGCAATCTTTTCCCTCTCCTGAGGAGTCATATCAGGGTTCACCTGCACATCCCGATGGGTTTCCTGGTGCACTGATGGATACTCCCTGCCCTCGTCTGGTCCTGTTTCAGGCTCTACTGCCACTGCCGTCGCCACGAGATGGACTGCTCCTTCACCGGTTCTCTCTTCGTATTTCCGAAGGAGATTAATATTAAAAATCTTCGACTTTCCCCGGATCCGAATCTGATAGTTGGTTCTGGATACGATCCTTTCCACGGAAATTGGTCCCTGAAATCATATCTCCAATTTGTTGATTCTCCTTGGGAGTAGCAACAAGACTGTGTCTCCTACCGCAAGAGTCTTGTCTCTAGACCTAGGGTTGTTGTACGCCGCATGTCTCTTTCTGGCCTTTCCCACGGTTTTAGTCGCCAGAGCCCAGCCCGTGTGAAGATTTACCTTCAGTTCCTCCGCGTATTTGTAACAGGATATCACTTCTTCTGACGTCCCCTCTTCTGTCCAGCTCCTCAGCAAAGCTTCCAATGGCACCTTGATGGGACGACCGAAAAGCAGAGTAGCTTGCGGTACTTCTGTTGAGCCATGAGGCACTTCCCGATAAGCGAAAAGTTCTGCTGGGATGTATTCATCCCACCTATCAGGTTTTTTCTGTGCCAGTTTCTGGAGCATTGTCATCAACGTGCCGTTGAAACGCTCGACTTTCCCATTAGCTTGAGGGTGGTAAGGACTGGTATGAATGTTGTGTGTTGTTTGTCCATCAAGAATGATGATGACCATTCATTTCATCCAGTGGGGTTGAAGGTGTGGAGCCGTGGGTTCTAAGATGGCTGATAAGGCCTATTTTGGCTCGAAATGTTCTTTGACAATGTGGGCAAAGAATGCTTGACGTCTCTGGAGGAGGATTTCCTGCAGTGGTTTTTCTGTCCTGCCTTTTCTTCACAGCTCTTGCAGTCCTGGTTGCCTCGCATATGACTGCACCTTTGCGCAATGATGCACGCCACGAATTTCGGTCTCTGGCTGCAGCCTCCCAGGTGTCATGATGAATTCCAAAAGCATTCAGTGAAATTTTCAGTGTCTTTAAAACGTTTCCTCTGGCCACCTTGGGAGCGTTTACCACAACGCAGTTCGCTGTAGAAAATTCGTTTAGGGAGCCTGTGATCTGGCATGCGAGTCAAGTGACCAGCCCAGCGAATCTGATTCTTCATCAGTAGAGTGTGGATACTGGGCATGGATGCTCTTTCTAGGACTTCAGTGTCTGGAATCTTGTCTTGCGATTTAATCTTTAGGAGCTTCCTTAGGCAGACTGTGTGGAAGTGGTTTAATTTCCTAGCGTGTCGCTGATAAACAGTCCAGGTTTCACAAGCATATAGCAGTGTGTATACAACTGCTTTGTAGACTTTTAGCTTTGTTTGCAGGCTTATTCCAGTTCTGTCCCATACATTCTTGTACAGTCTCCCAAAGACTGCACTGACCTTGGAGATTCTTGCATTCACTTCGTCATCGATTGTGGCAGCTTGTGACACGGTGCTGCCAATATAGGTGAATTTGTCCACAACACTTAGTCTATGATAATTCACTTTGATATTCGGCACAGTGTGATTATTCCCTGGAGCTTGCTGGTACATAACTACAGTCTTCTCCAAGTTGATATTGAGCCCAAAGTTGGCACAAGCATATGAGAAAGCTGAAACATTATGTTGCATGGCCGCCTCTGAGTTGGCGTATAGAGCGCAATCATCAGCAAACAGGAGCTCTCTGACGGTGCCGCTGTCAATTTTGGTTTTAGCTTTCAGCCTTTTGAGATTGAATAACTTTCCATCCATACGGTAGTTGATGTCTATTCCGATGTCATCGTTCTCGAAAGCATTCATCAACATGGCTGAAAACATGAGGCTGAACAGTGTTGGTGCCAGGACACATCCTTGCTTCACTCCATTGGTGACAGGAAAGGGTTCAGACAGTTCACAATTTTCTGTACTCTTGCCTGCATGCCGTCATGAAATAGCCGCACTATTTGGACAAACTTTCGTGGACAGCCATATTGTGCCATAATCTTCCACAGTCCTTCTCTGCTGACTGTATCAAAAGCCTTGGTAAGGTCAATGAAAGTAGAGAACATTTCGCAGTTCTGTTCCTGACATTTCTCCTGCAGCTGCCTTGCAGCGAAAATCATGTCAACAGTTCCACGTTCTTTTCTGAAGCCACATTGACTCTCAGGAAGAAGACCTTGATCGAGATGGGCTGTGAGGCGATTGAGAAGAATTCTGGCGAGTATCTTCCCTGCAATTGAAAGCAAGGAGATGCCTCGGTGGTTGTCACAGGATTGGCGGTTGTCTTTACGTTTGTAACTGGTATGAATATGATTGGAGTGGAACACCCCAAAAACCTCCTCCATGAGTTTCCCACAAAACTGGGACCCATTATCCGCCAGAATCTGATTAGGGAAGCCTAATCTATTAAAGGCCTCCATCAGTGCAGCAGCCATTCGTTTCGAGTCAATGGTTGGCAATGGTATGGCTTCACCCCACATCGAACAGCAATCCACCATTGTGAGGATGTACATGTTCCTCTTCTTAGTACTTGGAAGAGGACCCACGATGTCGATGGCTACCCTCTCGAAATGAGAGTTCATTATGGGCATTTCATCCAAGACCACTGGCGCTGTCCAGTGTTTCGGTGCCACCCTCTGGCACTAGGGCATGATTTTACATACCGTCGCACATCTCCAGTAATTCCTGGCCAATAATAATAGCAGAAAATTTGCTGCATTGTGACGGCCATACCCAAGTGTCCGCTGACCGAAATGGTATGCCCCATCTGAAGAATTTGGGAACGGTAAGTCTTCGGGACTACCAATTGACCGTGTAAGTTGTCTCTCTTTCCGCTCTCCGATAGAGCAGCCGATTCTTCATGTAATACTGTTCTCGTTTTGGTGGGTCAGCACTTTTCTGCAGCTTCCTACAGCAAGGACGTAAGGTTGTATCCACATTCTGGGCAATTCGCAGCTCCCCCGGCATTGGGTTTGAGACCATTGCGTCTGCCCGATAATTTCCCGTCTGAGAGCGTGTCTGCATAGCTCCCATGTGGATTTGTTCCTTGGGCATTCCCGAAATGACATACCGGCAACCGAGGATGACGGGAAATATGGGATCAGTCAATACCGCGGCCCTGATTGTGCCGGTGACATATCTTGACCGAATCTCCACCTGAGCGATAGGTAACATCATGACCACAGCACTCTTTGTCACAGGCTGTAACTCCATGGATTCACCTGTGAGTTGTTCTGGGTGTACCAGATAGGCAGAAATCACAGCTTCTCCGTCCAGGCCAGTATCATATAAACAGTTGACGTGTTGGCCATTCACCTCAATCAACTCGACCACAGGTGGTCTGCCTTGGTCCGGAGTGTCTTCCACCACCTCAACCTTTTTCTTGGAGTCCTCTTTAGGTTCTCCGAGGCATGTTGTGAAGTGGGAGTCATTTGACTTACATCTGCAGTCTTTAGTATTATGTGCTTTCGACCTGAAGTGTTTGCACCATCTTCCCGTCCAAGGTTTTTCCCTTCCGGCCTTCGGTGCGCTCTCTTGGTTCAGAGTTTCTTCGGCGACCTCAGCCTTGTCGGTGATGACCTCCTTAGGAGTCACTTGGCATGCCGCAAAGTGAGAGCTTTTCGGTTTCGAGCTGCAGTCTTTTGTGTTGTGAGAGCGCGACTTGCAGATCGAACACCACTTCTCCGACCACGGTCGTTTTGGTGGAGAATTCGAGGTGCTCTTGTTTCTTTCCTTCATCTTCTCCGAACTCTCGATTGAAGTCTTCACATAAGGTTCCACTTTCTTGTATTCCGAGTTCTTAGATTTCTTTCGGTCTTGTTTCTCCTGACCTTTGGTGGTTTGTGTACTTGGTTCCGCAGCCTCCCCATGTACCTCCACGAATCTCTCAGCCAACTTATTCACCACATCAAACCGCTCCGCCCCTTGTTCTCCCAAGAAGGTTCTGAGAGGTTTCGACATTTGCTTTTGCATCTTGTCGACTACCATGAGCTCTTCCAGACTCTCATAGTCCCTCGTGAACTCTGCAGAATCCATCCATTTATGTAGATATGTTTTTAGGCGCATACTGTAGGCGGCGAATAGTTCTCCCGGCTCTCGTTTTGCTGATCGAATCTTCTTCCGATACGTTTGTGAGGTGATCTCGTAGTCTTTCAGCAAAGCGGCTTTCAATTCTTCGTAGTTGTTCTCTTGTCCTGGCGGTAGTCGGGAGTAAATCTCGTAACCCGTCCCACGTAATCCATGGGACAATTTAAGGCAATATTTGTCTTAATCCAGATCCATAGCGACTGACATGGCCTTGAAGCGATTCAAGTACTGGTATATTTTTTCTTTGCTTTCATCAAAGACAGCCAAAGGAAACTTCATGGATTGGTAACCATGTCCACTCATGTTGGGTGAACCATGGGAAAAGGATCCTCCTTCTGCCCCGTCAGTTTCTCCCTTAGTTTGTGTCTTGAGCTCAAGCTCTCGCATCCGGTATTCATGCCCTCTTTTCTGAGCTTCCTGCGCAGCTTCTATTTCCAAATTGTTTGTTACATGTTTAGCTTCCAGTCTCTTTGCGGCCTGTTTAGCTTCCATTCTCTTGGTCTCCAACTCATCTTTTTTAGCTCTAACTCTGCCTTTCGATCTTCTTTTTCTGCCTGACGAAACTCTCTTTCCACCCCCTGTGCAAACGCTGATAGGGCCTGACCCGACAAGCCCATTCCTTCACCTCTTGCCCTCAGTTCTGCCATATCTAGGTTAGGAGTGGCCGTATTTTAAGAAGGTGAGTCAGCAGGTTGAGTATAAAAACCATGAAGCAGTATGTAAATACGTAATATCTAAAATTTATATATATATATATATATATATATATATATATATATATATATATATATATATATATATATATATATATATATATATATATATATATATATAACACCACACAGTACACCACAAACCAATCTATCAACAACAAGAGGAGATTTAATACTAAGATATATGTAGACTTGTAAAGTGTGAACAAGTATGCAATGTGTCTTAACACCTCTCAACATTCACCCTAGTTGGATCTATACTTTACCGGCTTTCACTGTAATGACCCCCACATTAATGTAATGTTACCAACATTAATGTAATGTCACCAACATTAATGTAATGTCACCATATTCCGCGACTTACTCCCATAAATGTCACCTGTTGTCCCGGGGGGGGGGGTGGAATCAACAAACGCACTTCTTTAAATTCCTTTTTCTTGAGTTTTGGTCTTTTGCCAAACCTTTGTCTACATACCCCTCTTCATTGATTGATTGATTTATTTAGGAACCAACATCACAGCATTCGGGACATTCCCATAAGCGCTCCGTCTCCATCCTCAGCAGCCAGCGAAGAGTTCCAACACTAATAGTTCCAGTAGCAATCTGATTATATGTTCCTCCGAGCGCCGAGCGTCGGCCAGATCCCCTCGTCACACCTTGTTGTCTCATTCTTACCAGACCATGGTGCTCCATCTGCTCCTCCGAGGTGTACACGTGCTCCATTAAGGCCGCAACCACGTCTGCCTTGTCATGCATCAATACTCCACCAAATTTTGCCGAGCCAGCCAATCTGTCCGCCTGTTCATTCCCCAGCACACTGGAATGCCCAGGAGAAAAGATCCAGGTGATGCTTACTACCCGTGACCTCTTCATAAGTCTTTTGATCACTATCTCTCTCTCTCTCTCTCTCTCTCTCTCTCTCTCTCTCTCTCTCTCTCTCTCTCTTTCCACCACACAAGACCCCTCTTCGCATTCCTTCAGCACATACCCCCACTAACACTGGCTTCGAAGAAAATGATAAAACATTTAATGCAGAACAGTGTCATTTTTGTGTGCAATGTATGAGTGTGGAGATATGTGGTGTAGTCAATCATGAATGCGAGACAGGATAGTCTAGTCTAGGATCAGCATCACAGTTGTCATTATGATACAGCCATTCGACTTCACATAGCACAGAACTGGAAGTAGCTCACCCAATGATGTGTCTCTCCGACAGATTGCGGACTTCCAATATTCAGTGAACTTTTGAATGTCTGATCACCACTGCGTAATGTATTTAGTTCGTTTCTGTTATTTTCTACACTGTCTATAACTCGGTATTGTTTATAGTTCATGTATGGACGAACACAACCTCTGTCCGGAAAAATATATCGCTGGCACATTGTTGTCTGTTACTTAGTGTCATTTAGTGTGACAAATACGATATACCAGTCGGTAATATAGTCCACGTATTGAAGAATATAAACACCGGTTCAACAATATATCGCCTATACACTGCAGTTTGTCACTCAGGGAAAAGGTTAATGATAGTCTTTTCCTTTCTCTAGGGCTTATAATAACTATTACAGTTCATACTTCTCTGGTTGTTTGGAGTAACTTCATTGAGCACCCCACGTCTAGTGATTTATTTTAAATGCTCAATTTTAGCTCAGCACTTGTCTGACCTTCTTGCTAAATAGGGTTCACAGCTTGATATCAGTTAGCACTGCACCAGAGTATGGCCAATTGCTTCCTCTCAGACTGGGAAACACTTTCACTTTCAAGTGGAAGGAACCTGTCGAATAAACAACACCCGGTGAGAGAAACTCAACTCAGACCCATTCCATGCGATTGTAGGCTTAAGGCAATATTCAGTATGTAACCTCTATATCATCCTAGAGCTACAATCTGGTATAAGACAGAATAGTTCAGTACATTACCATAGACAAGGTAAAAGCAAGAAAAGTTAACAGAAAACACAGAAATCCCAGTAGACTCCCCTACCATAATCTCGTAGCATTGATTTATCCTTTATCTCCCCACTCAATCTCAATTCTGCTGAATATCTTCTCATGTCATTGTACGTATCCTACCGAGTGCAATGACACCTTAATCTACACAACTTAATCACTCTTCAGCCTAATGCTGCCGACACTCTATACTACGGTTACACACGCAAGTTCACTATGCTCGAGTTCTAATCTACCTCACTACTACCGTATAAAACTATTGTAGTCCTGAATCGGAATAGCATATGCACATCCAGTACAAACGTCCGTTGCCTCTAAGCAACTCGGGAAATCGTAATTCCTTTTCTACTAAGACCACGAATAGATAACCACGTCCTCTCCGGTGTAATTCTTTTTAGCACACTAAATGTAAACTGTTAATTTCCACCAGCATAGAATGTGCCTGTAAGTCGTCACTTGTTTTTCTTCTCCCTACCAAATCACCCCCGCTCTCCTCTCATCTTTTGATCTTTGAACAAACATGCCGATAATCATTTTTGATAAAGTACGAGCTCCTGGATATCGTTTGTTTCCGCTGTTCACGGGACTCCAGTCACTGTATTTCAAAGAGATCCGACTGTTTGATCGGGCCTACACCAAACAAAATCGTAGCGAACTCAATCGACGATTTCTGTCCTTTGAACAATCCAATTCTTTAGCAGTTTTACATGTACGTATTTCTTGAGCAGTTCTACATTTAACTTCTTTTTGAAGAATTTTTCATTTTTAATTATTTCTGGTATTATTCTACATTTACATTTTTTTCCCTTTAGTAGTTTTACATTTTTTATTTATGATTTAGAGTAGGAACATGGAATGTTAGGACATTAAATGAGCTAGGAAAGTTGAACAATGTTCTAAGAGAAATGGATATCATGAATATGAATATACTAGGCGTTAGTGAGATGAGATGAAAGGGATCGGGCAAAATTATAGCTGACATTCATTGGCACCTTTCCGTCTTGACAGACGATAGTTTGGTACATTGTGCTTCAAAAAGGCTTAATAACTACGATCCATGGCGGTGGCGAGTGTGGCTGGTAAGGCCAATTCTTGATGCAAATGTTTGCCCACAGTAGGTCAGTTGTCGGGTTTGGTAAGCACCGCCCAACATTCGGCGCTGACAGAAAGCAGGTAGTACCGTCTACTGTCATACGGTAGCTCAGTCATATCTGACTAAGACCTGACCATCCATATATAGCTGACAACCACACAATAATTTATTCTGGAGGGGATACACATGAAAAAGGTGTAGGAATAATACTTGACGAAGAAACAGCCAAGTCACTTAATGGATACTGGTGTATTTCAGATAGAGTTATTTTGGTCAAAATCAAAGGCAAACCAACAGATATAAATATTATACAAGTATATGCACCAACAACAAGCAGTAGTGATGAAGAAATACAACACTTTTACGATGAAATAGAAATGGCGATGGCTCAAATTGGATCACAGGAAATAAAAATAATACTTGGAGATTTTAATGCAAAAGTATGAAAGGGGAGAATGGAGGATGTAGTGGGGAATTATGGTTTAGGTACAACAAATGAAAGAGGGGAAAAGCTAATAGAATGGGCAAATATCAATGATATGATAATTGGAAACACGTGGTTTAAACACCATAAAATACGACTATACACATGGAAAAGCCCTGATCAGAAAATACGAAACCAAATTTAGAAATGCTCTAATTAATGCAAAAACAATGCCTGGCGCCGACTGTAATAGTGATCATGTACCACTATGTGGACAAATAAAAATAAGATTAAAGAGAGGGAAACAAATGGTTAGGAACATGAGACTTAATAAAGAGATTCTGAAAGTACAGAAAAAAATTCAAGAACAGTACATAGTGACTGTGAAAAATAGGTACAATGCAATAGCTAAAATACAGAGTATAAATGAACAATGGGAAATGTTAAAAGACTCCATTCATCAAACTAGCAAATAAATATTACCGGAGAGAAGTCAAATAGCTAAGAAAACATGGATGAATGAAGAAATCTTAATGTTGATGGACAAAACAAAAAAAGAGTAAAAATGACAAACAAGAATACGCTAAGATAAATAAAGAAATAAAAGATAAATGTTGGAAGGCAAAAGAAAGTTGGCTTAATGAGCAGTGCAAAAAAATAGAATTAAATGCCATTAAAGATACACAAAAATATGCAAAGACAAATCAGTGAGCTCACGGGAAGAACAATAAGAATAAACACAGGGTGTTTGAAATCAAAAACAGGAAAGATATTATTGGAGGAAGGTGATATATTAAAGAGGTGGAATGAGTATATAAGAGAATTATATGATGGGGAAAGGGAAGAATTAACAGAAGAAAATAACTTAGAAGGTCCACCTATTCTAAAAGAAGAAGTCGCTGACGCTATTAATTATATGAAGAAAGGAAAAACAGCTGGACCAGATAAAATCACAATAGAAGTATTAGAAGTATTGGGAGAATTTGGAGTAGATATATTAACCAAAATGTTAAATGATATTTACAGCAGTGGATATCTACCCAGTGAGATGCTGAAATCTGTATTTATAGCTATACCAAAAAGACCAGGAGCAATTGAATGTGAAGATTTTCGTACAATTAACCTCATACACCATATCACTAAGCTTCTACTCAGAATCATAATGAGAAGAACCAGAAAGAAAATAAAAATGGAAATTAGTGAAGAACAGTATGGATTTGTGGAAGGAAAGGGCACAAACAATGCAATATGTACATTACGGATATTAATAGAAAGGTCAATAGAGAAAAAGAAAGACATATATTTATGCTTCATAGATTATACTAAGGCATTTGATAAAGTAAAACATGATGAACTGATTAAAATGTTGGAAGATATCAACATTGCTGGGAAAGATTTAAGAATAATAAAGAATATTTACTGGAACCAAGTAGCAGCAATTAAAATTGGAAATAAAGAGGGTAGTTATATAAAGCTAGGAGTACGACAGGGATGTGTCTTGTCACCAGATCTCTTCTCCCTATATAGCGAAGTAATAATGAGAGAGATCAAAGAGATGCCAGGAATACTAGTTGGAGGTTATAATATAAATAATATACGCTATGCAGATGACACAGTATTGGTGGCAGATAAATCAACAGACCTACAACAATTATTGGACACTGTAGTAACAGAGAGTGCAAGGAAAGACCTCTCCTTGAATATCAGGAAAACAGTAACAATGGTGATATCAAAGAAAATGGTGACACCAAAATGTGACATAGAAATAGAAGGAAATATTCTTAATCAAGTGGATAATTTTAGATACCTAGGGGCATTTATAACATAAGATGGAAGATATACAACAGAGATTAAGAGCAGAATAGGGCAGGCAAAGGCCGCATTTCAGAAAATGAAGAGTATCTTGTGCAATAGGTCACTATCACTGAATGTAAGAAAGAGAGTGCTGAAATGCTATGTAGAACCAGTTTTGCTGTATGGCAGTGAATCTTGGAATGTGAATGAACAAATTAGGAAGAAATTAGAAGCAACAGAGATGTGGTTCCTGAGACGAATGTTGAGAATTCTTTGGACTGCCAGAGTAACTAACTACGACTGCCTGAAACAGGCTAATGAAACTAGAACACTATATACAACAATAAGAAAGAGGCAAACAGCTTTCTTTGGTCATGTAATGAGAAGAGAAGCATTGGAGAACATTGTGACAACTGGAAAGATCGAAGGGAAGAGAGGCAGAGGCAGACCAAGAGAAATGATGCTGGATGGATTGAGACGGTGGCATGGAGGAATATCAGCAGCAGAGTTGATACAGAAAACCAAAGACCGAGACCTATGGAGAGCCATGAACGCCTAGGCCAGCCGGCAGGGCACTTGATGATGATGATGAGTTTGACATGTAACTTATGTCTTTAGTTTTTCTACATTTAACTTCTTTATTGAGGTTGTTCACATGTAATTTATTTCTTTGGTTGTTCTACTATATTTAAATGCTTTCCAGTACTAGTCTACATTTAACTTCTTTTTTTCGATCTTCTAATGTAACCTTTGTCTGAAGTAATTCAGCAGAAAAAGCAGTGAAGATAGTGTAGAGGAATTGTGTAATTACGCGGAGAATGCTTTCAAGAATCATAAACATTCAGAAATAATCACGATAATGGGTGACTTCAATGCGAAAGTAGGAAATAAAAGTGATGGATGCACAGTAGGTAAACATGGTTTGGGAGAATGAAACGAGATGGGATACAGACTTGTAGAATTGGCAAAAGAAGAGGAAAAGATTGTCGGAAACACCTGGTTAAAGCAGCATCACAGAAGATTATGGACATTGAGAAGTCCTGACAGCAGGATTAGAAAGCAGATCGACTACATCTTGATAAACAAAAGTTACGAAAGGTGTTACTTGTCGAATAAAACAATTCCAAATGCAGACTGTTACAGTAATAACAGACTGATTATAGAAACTTTGAAAGGAAAGTTAAGGAAAGCCAACAACAACAAAAACATTAAATACGATCTGTGTGCATTAAAACATGACAAGGAAATACAAGACAATTTTAACATAAAAGTAAAGAACAGATTTGATGTATTGTCTGATCTAGAGATCATATTTCAAGATGTAGATGATCAATGGGAAATGTTGAAAATTCAATCAATTTTGCTGCAGAAACAAATATTCCAAAATTAAAGAAAGAAAGTCGAAAGAAATGGATGACTGAAGACATTTTAAGACTAATGGAAACAAGAAGACACAACCAAAATAATCCTGATGAATATGAAGAGATTCACACAAAAGTCAGAAAATTATGTAAAAAGGCACAAGAAGCATGGCTTGAAAATCATTGCATGGATATTGAACAACAACATAACTGTCAAAGACTTAGTTAATCATGAATGAAGACCACCCTGAAAGAGTGGTCTACCTCGAGTAGAATAGAGGTAACCTAGTGCCCCTATATGAGGGCAGGGTAGTTGTAGGGGAATAATAGAAAGGGGACTATTAAATAGTTCTCTCATGGGACACGGAGGTGTCAACCAGAGAGTTAGCACTCTGGTCACGGCATGATCACGCCAACGTGATAAGACACGTAATAAAGAAACTAGAACTCAAGTGAGGCCACTACTCTAGCGTGCTGACTGTATGTCGCACGCAAAAGCCGTAGTGCGCCCAAGTCCTTCCGCTGTGTACTGTGTAAACAGCACGCGGAGATTATTCAGACGGGACACAGACTTCATCGTGATAGCATCGCTTAGAGTCGATGCGTAGTTCGTTAGCCGAGTAGATAGATCAGTGCTAGGGTTAGGAAACGACTAGTGATAGGGGAATTCTGTGCATTTATCCTTGTGTGATTTGTTAGCGACTGTTTGTTGTACATTGATGTGATGCAAAGAGCCAGTGGCAATAAAATGTGTATTCCTCTCGTACGACTAACAAGTCTTTTGTGTGGTGCGAGAGAAGTTATCCCGGGATGCCTGTGACATCGGTTGTTGACAGGCTAGGATAAAGTGGTGTCAGAAGTGTAGCTTGGACAATTGTTCAAGCTAAAACACTCACCCACGGCTCTAAAATAGAATTACGGCTAGATTAATCACAGGGTTTAATTTGTGTTAGTGTTAATGGCGTGTGCAGACAGAACAAAGTGCGAGCTGTGCCTATCGTGACCAATTTACATTTATTTATGCTTATTTAATTATTTTGTGCTTATGAACATGTTTCATTCTCATTTGTAAGTATGATTATTATAGTTTTGTATCATTTATTTCTATAATTACTTATTTATTTACGATTATTTGTCAAATATGATTCACGGCGGAGCGATACACTGAAATGAGCCAAGAAAATTATTGATTTTTCCAAGCTAAAAATAGCGCTGCGCGTCTGACGTATCGTGACTGACAAACAGCTACGTTACGCCATTTTCAGGCAGCGTCTGATTGTTGACAAATCGCAAAGCGGCTGCTCGCCTGAATCGTTATCTTATATCAAACATTATTTGTTTATAATGGTTACTTATTGAATATATTTATTTATTTGAAGAATATTATTACTTTTATATTTATTTCAAAACATTTATTTAATTATTTTCTTATTTTTTCTATTTGTTACCGTCGCGATGGCACTACTTCTGCTATGCAAATGAGACGCAGTCTGCACAGCACTTCCATAGATTAAACAGATAGAGATAGGGAAGGCATAAAGACGTTAGAACGAAGACAGGACAGTGACATTTATTATTATTTAAACCACATTTTTTTTGTCCTGGGGCATTTAATTGTATAAATTGTCTAAAATTATATATCGTTTGCAAGTGGTTAATTGTTGATGCTCTTGATAACCAGGGTGAACAACAGCCGATCATAAGCATAAGCTGTGTGTGGTATTTGCCAGACGATTAAACTTGAGGTGCCAAACGAGTGTACATGATTGATCTGGAATGTTAAGATGAGTATACCCAAAGTATTTTGCATGCAATATGATTAATAATGCATCTCTTTTTCAGCGTGTGATGTATTAGCACATTTTTGGTGATCTGTTTTTCAGGTTATAATCTAAGAGTAGATTTTTGTGTCCTCAGGGATTTAAACACCTAACATATCTAAGATAAATAAGCGAGTAAATATTTAAGTGCCTATCATATCTAGCTAATTACCCAACAACATGTCAACGTTAGCTGATTTTATAGAAGCAGGCAAGGCATTACAATACACAGGAAAAGAGTTAGAGCAATATGCTGATCAAAAATTTAGACAAGCAAAAGATGCTGAGAGAGATGAACGTGCACGAGAAAGACAACATCAGAAGGAGATTGGAGAACAAGAAAGACAGCACCAGAAGGAACTAGCTGAGATAGCAAAACAAAAAGATATAGAAGTAAAGCAAAAGCAGTTAGAACATGATAAGGAGATTAAGCAACAGCAATTAGAACAAGATAAGGAAATTAAACAGAAGCAGTTAGAACAGGATAATGAGATTAAACAAAAAGAATTAGAATTAAAGCAAAAGCAATTAGATCAGGAAAGAGAATTAAAGCAAAAAGAGATAGATGAAATGGCAAGGGTAAAAGAAAAACAAATACAAGTTGAATCAGAGACACAGTTAAAGATGAAAGGTATGGATGTAGATTCACACTTAAAGATCTCTGCTACAAAACTAAAAAGTCAGCAAGAAGAAAATAAATTTAATAAGTACAAAAACATTATTAAGCCATTCTGTAAGGAAGATTCCATATCAGCCTGGACAGAAAATGTCGAATATCAGTTTAAATACCACCAAGTACCTATCGATATGTGGGCTATGATTTATATGAAGAACCTGAGTGGTGAGCCCCTTAAAGTGATAGAATCTATACCAACTGACCTTAGATCTAACTATCAGTACATCCATGATAGGATAATGCAACATTTCTTACTTGATGCCCCTGGGTATCAAGTACAGTTTTCCAATTTAAAACCTAAGCCAAGTGAGACCTTTATCGACTACGTCTCAAATGTCCAAAGCGTACTAAATAGATGGCTTAGTGCATCAAAGATAGGAAAGGACTTTGAAAAACTTAAAAATTTGATAGCTATGGATAAAGTCATATCCACAATACCATCTCCTTTCGCCAAATTTCTTCAGCAGGCAGACATAGAGACCATAGAACAATTTGAAAAGAAAGGATCAGCATATTTTTCCCAAAATAGAGATATTTTCAAAACATCAACTAACGACTCTATAATAGTATCTTTTGTTAAGGACCAACCTAAAAGCTATCAGACCAATAAGAAACCATTTCATAGAGTCGATAACAAAGATAAAAAAAATAGCTAAATGTATCTATTGCCAACTATTTCATGACACTTATGCTATGTGTGATAAATCACCAAACTATCCAACACATCTTGAGATGGTCATTAAGAAGCAACAAAACAAGAGAACTGCATAAAGGCGTGCAGTCAAATGCTTCTTCTGTTCCAGCTACGGGCATTATTCAAATAAGTGCCTGGGCCGTCAACGAATGAAGGCCAATAATGCAATTTTGATTGATACATCTTCTGATAGTAGTAGTGAGACTGAGTGTGATGTCGAAAATCAATTACCTTTTAACCAGTCTGAAAATGTGTGTTTTGTAAACGACATTTTATGCTTTGACAATTGTGAGCGATGTCACCAATTTCATGCAGACGGCAAACTTACATGTGGGCATAATGTAACATCCTCCGTAGAGAATGCAAATACAGCTATAGCCTCCAGAGGCAATCTATTGTTTCACTCTGCAATGGTCAATGAGAAGCCATGCCGATGTTTGCTTGACAGTTGGAGCTCTATTATTGGTGTGAAAAGGAACTTGTTAATCCAAAGGATTATACTGGTGACTCTGTAAAATGCCGTACTTTTTTTGGTAACATAGAAACCTATCCTCTGGCAAGAGCCCGTATAAACACCCCGTTCCTTTCTGGTACCTTTACATGTGCAATACTGGACAACCCTTGTACTGATTTAATTCTTGGGTGTCTACCCCAGCTAAAGCACTGCACAGATGAAGAAATATCCGCCTGGGAGGAGGAAAATGGACTAACTCCAGTGAACAGTGCAGATATCCTCAAACATCACAGCCCCAACAAAGGTGCTAGACCCATAATTCTTGAAACTGATCAAGACGTAATGGTGCTACTACCAGAAATGCAGAATATAAGAGCAACTTCGTGGCAAGGGCCATTCAAGGTGACACAAAAACTTTCAGATGTCGAATATGAAATATCGATAAACGGACACTTAAAGATATTTCATATCAACATGTTGAAACCCTACTTTTCACGACAAGAGACAGAATTAGAGACAGACGAACACAATGCACCCACACCTATGGATGAGACGACAGACGTACACAACGCAACTACACTAGTTAGCGAGACTGGCAAATCCGACGAAATGCATACACTTAGTGAGGTTACAGAAAACGCACTTAGCACCACAACCGTACTGAATCAGGTAGACGACGACGGTATGGAACTACCTGTTCCAATTGTAGACAAAACTGCGACATTAGACTGTATACGGTTAGAACAGGGACTGACAGACTTACAACGACGACAGATAATAGAATTAGTGACTGAATATAAAGACATATTTTCCGACATTCCAGGTAGAACGGACAGGATCGAACACTCCATTCTTCTTTCGGACTCGAAGCCTATCAAATGCAGGCCGTACTCTATCCCACTTAGCTATAGGGAAAATCTAAATAAGGAAATTCTGAATTTAGAAGCTAGTGGGATCATTCAGAAATCTACATCTGAGTACTCCTTTCCAATCGTCCTAGTTAAGAAAAAAGACTCCACAATTCGTCTTTGTGTGGACTATAGAAAACTCAACAATGTCACTAAGATCGACGCAGAACCAATTCCTTCCTGCGAAGATCTTATTCTGGACATGTCCACCTCCAAAATCTTTTCTAAATTAGACCTTACTAAGGGATATTGGCAGGTCCCTATGCAGGCTCAATCTATCCATCTTACTGCATTCTCAACACCTCTAGGTCTCTACAAGTGGCGGTTTCTTCCTTTCGGACTTCGGAACGCTCCTGCCACTTTCGTACGCTTAACTAGAGATCTACTTCATGGAGTGACGAATACAGTGACATATATAGATGATATTTGTGTCCATACAGATGACTGGACAACAAACTTACTGAAACTCAGACATGTCTTCGATAGGTTGCGACTCTTCGGTCTCACTTTCAAACCGAGCAAAGTCGAATTGGGCCTACAAGAAATTGAATTTTTGGGTCATGTCATTTCACAAGGACAACTGAAAACTGACAATAAAATTATTACCAAATTTATGAACCTGACCATGCCTACAACAAAGAAGCAGGTCAGGAGCCTTTTGGGTTTGGTAAATTATTATAGCAAGTTCATACCGACCTTAGCTGAAATTACAAGTGTATTTTCAAATGTTTTAAAAGCATCAGTAAAATTGGATGTCAAAGATGCATTATTAATTTCTGCATTGTCAAAATTGAAAATTCTATTTAGTAATGTACCAATCCTCCGCTTGCCTAATCCTAGGCTCGTTTATTATCTTAGGACAGATGCCAGTAAGATTTCCATCGCTGCAGTACTAGGCCAGTTTTATGATGGCATCTTCCATCCGATTTGCTACGTGAGCCGCAAGATCACACCGGCTGAGTCCAGATATTCCATATCAGAGTTGGAAGCCCTAAGCGTCATCTATTCGGTGAGGAAGTTGCATCGATTTCTGGCGGGTAATCACTTTGTAGTCCAGACTGACAACTCCCCGATCACGGTCATACAAAGTGGGGTGCATCGCAACGACCGTATCTACAGGTGGTCCTTAATATTACAGAATTATACTTTTAGTATAGAGCATATTAAGGGTAAGGACAACATTCTTGCTGATACCCTTAGTCGACCATCTGAGGTAGAAATACCTGATATTCCACATGAATAGGTAGTTTAAGAAATGTTTATTTAGTTACACTTAAAAATATCCTGTGTATATACTGTGTAGAATATATTACTGAATACATAGACATCAGGATCAGAGCTTTGTGCTAAGAACAGTGAACTACCATGTGTCCGTAGACAGCATAATAAGAACTGTGTACCAAGAACAAGGAAATCACCGTGTGTACATAGACAACTTGTTATTTACTGTGCTTCAGTTGTGCTCCGGTGAATCACCTGTGCTAATCACGTAAGAACAGTGTTAGAACATTGCTTAAATAACAGACACAACGATACGTGTCTACGACACCAGCGGATTCAACCAGTGGAATAAGACCCATAAGACACAAGTATGACTGTGTAGTGTATTTAGTATACCCAGGACAATTGAATATATGTGAATGATGCCAAGGAAAGCAATTTCTATATATTAGGGCAACCACGAACCTGAGGTACATAAATACAATGTATCTATATATTTATTGTGATATGTAATATAACGTTTTTAAGATAGTCATAAATTATAGTTAGATTAGTTACTTTAATATAGGGTTAGATTAGATTTAGGGAATATAATAGATTATTTTTTGTAGGTTAGATAAATCATTAATTTACCCACTTACTTAGCTTAAAAGTAGAGTAGAATATTACTTTAAACTTTATAATAGCAAATTAAAGAATAGGATAAATGCTTAGGTAGGAACAGCATCATTTAGTTATTTAAGTTCATTCTATTTCATCCCATCTTTATGAACACTTTAACAACATCATCATTTAGAACTAAAATTAGGTTATACTTTTTAGGATAAAAGGATCATACAGATGAACATACATCATTTAAACCATGTAAATTAATAATATCCATTATATTTGTTTCATTTAGACATTAAAACATTATTTATTTTGTTACATTGTACATTAACCATTTCATAAAGATACATAACTCATCTCACATCATTTTCATTTTTTTTAGATAAGTAAATTACTTCCCTTAAATTAGATTAGTTTTGTACAACAAATTAGAATATATAGAATTAGTATTAGTATTTCATTAGAATATAGTGTTTAATAATAGCAGGGTACAATCAACCCTATTTCACCTATGTAAATAGTTTGTAAATACATGACTTGTGCAGTATGTTACGCACAGTCATTAAGCTCAACTCATTTTCAAACTGAGCTAAACTTGTACAGTGTCACTTCAAGGTTTTTAAATAATTGTGAGAATAAAAGATGTGTGACAGAAGTGTGAAAGTGAGAGGAAATGGTAAATATACAAATGAGAGTGAAGGCAGTCAGCGGATTTTTTCTGCCGCTCAACGCGACTTTTTATTATTTGTCTGCATCAAGTGTTTGCTTTCGGTGTTGAAATGTACTGTCTAAAATGTATTTTGTGTAGTTTAGTTTACATCGTAGATAGAGTATTTTAAGTCTCATAAGACGGAAACGTAGTCACGGATTAGTGTTATACACTTGTTTGTGGCCACATTTAACCGAATTATGGCACTTAAAAAACTAACTTACATACACATTTATAGACAGACACGCAGGTTAGAAATTAAATTATATAGTTAGTTAGATCCTAACACGCAAACAACCAGAAAAACAAACATGTAAATTACATACACTTTTGTAGATCAAAGGGGTATAACTTCGGGTCAGGGGACACAATAGACAACGAAACACTAACTGAACAGTGAAAGATTACTTTACACGCGGAAGCGTGATAGGTAAAGCCTGTCGTACACAACTTATGTAAGGGTTGTTTAATATTATATGGGGGACATGAAGCAATTCATGTGTTGACCCTAAGAAGTCAACTTTGTATGGGTAGTGAGTTAATTTACTATTTGAGGGCAGGTCTTATAAGACAATGGTGCGGTTCAGACAAACCTCTAATTATATAATATTGCGATGAGAAGAGGGCTCACGCCAACCAGACAAGTTTGTGGCGATCACCAGTAGCCAAGTAAAGTGATACTACACTGTGACAATAGTCAGTAGACGTCTATTGAGGTACCCATAACCAAGTTATCACGAGTCTTTGACAAAAAATTAGATACACTAATTTTTTTAGGAACCTCTTGCGTCACAACCATGAGTCAAAGTTTGTAACGCAACACAGGAGGGTAGGGTGTGTGTCAAAGACTTAGTTAATCATGAATGAAGACCACCCTGAAAGAGTGGTCTACCTCGAGTAGAATAGAGGTAACCTAGTGCCCCTATATGAGGGCAGTGTAGGTGTAGGGGAATAATAGAAAGGGGACTATTAAATAGTTCTCTCATGGGACACGGAGGTGTCAACCAGAGAGTTAGCACTCTGGTCACGGCATGATCACGCCAACGTGATAAGACACGTAATAAGAAACTAGAACTCAAGTGAGGCCACTACTCTAGCGTGCTGACTGTTGTTGCACGCAAAAGCCGTAGTGCGCCCAAGTCCTTCCGCTGTGTACTGTGTAAACAGCACGCGGAGATTATTCAGACGGGACACAGACTTCATCGTGATAGCATCGTTTAGAGTCGATGCGTAGTTCGTTAGCCGAGTAGATAGATTAGTGCTAGGGTTAGGAAACGACTAGTGATAGGGGAAATCTGTGCATTTATCCTTGTGTGATTTGTTAGCGACTGCTTGTTGTACATTGATGTGATGCAAAGAGCCAGTGGCAATAAAATGTGTATTCCTCTCGTACGACTAACAAGTCTTTTGTGTGGTGCGAGAGAAGTTATCCCGGGATGCCTGTGACATCGGTTGTTGACAATAAGAGTAAAATAACAAATTAATGCACAAAAGTATTCAGGAGTTTACTAATACAAGAACACCTACATCAACGGGTTGACTGAAAACAAAAGATTGAGAAATCATAATAGAAAAACATGAGATTTTACATGCATGGTCAGATTATGTGAAAAACCTCTGCGATGATACAACAGAAGCACAGAATAATCTTCGGAGTAATAACGAAGGACCATCAATTCTGAGGATAGAAGTTCAGAATGCTCTTAATGCCCGGGTCCAGAAAATATCTCAACAGAAATAATCACTGCCCTGGAAGTAATATGGAATAGATAAAGTCATCAGACTGGTAAACACAATATATGATAGTGAAGATATACCCCCTGAATTATGTAATTGTATATATTTTTAGCAATCCTGAAGAAATCAGGAGCCTTGGAATGTGATCAATTTCGAATAGTCAGTATAATGAGCCACATCACAACCATTTGCTAAGAAGTATCAAGCAAAGAGTTAGGAAGAAAATACAACCCCAAATAGGAGAAGAAAAATGTGGGTTTGTAGACGGCAAAGGTACAGTAAATGCTGTCTATATACTGAGGACATTAACTGCCGCTCTATAGTAGTAAACCAAGATTTACATATTTGCTTTATTGACTAAACACAATTCTTTCGATAAAGTAAAACATGTTAAAATGACGAAGATGCTTGCAGATTTGCAAATTGATGGGAGAGACCTTAGACTCATAAAAAAAACAACAACATATATTTGAAACAACAAGCCGTAATACGGATTGATAATGAAGTAGGTCAATATTAGCCTATTAAAAGAGGTGAGAGACAGGGATGTGTAATGTCTCCAGATCTCTTTTCCTTGTACAGTGAACGCATTTTCAGAAATGTTGACTATATGAAAGGAATCATCACTGAGGGACATATAATCAATAGCATTAGATATGCGAATGATACAGTGTTGATTGCAGAGAGCTGCTACATTTAGTAGATGCGAGTGTTGCACACGGTGAATAACGTGGGTTAGAATTATATTGTAAGAAGGCACAGATTATGGTCGTCACTAGGAAGAACGACATACCACAATGTAATATACAAGTAAATGGGAATATTCTTCAACAAGTGAATCGGTACATTTATCTTAGAACAGTCGTAACATCTAATGGGAGATGAAGAACGACATACCACAATGTAATATACAAGTAACTGGGAATATTCTTCAACAAGTGAATCGGTACATTTATCTTAGAACAGTCGTAACATCTAATGGGAGATGCTTTGAAGAGATTAGAACAAGAATCGTCATGGCGAAGGCAGCCTTTTGCAAGATGAAAAACATACTGACCAATAAAATGATGGTAATTGCAGCAAGGGAGTGTTGAGGTGCTCCATAGAATTTGCACTTTTGTAAGGATGGGAAGCATGGAGAATGAACAGATAGTGAATAAAATCTGGTGGCTGTTGAAATGTGGTTTCTGGGGAAAATGCAAAGAATACCATAGACAGACAGATCATCGGATGACCAATTCCTGAAAGAAACAAATGAAAATCGTAAATTGATTAGAGAAATTAGACGTAGACAGTCACACTTTTTGGATACGTTATGAGAAGCTAACAAACGTTTTCAGAAGATTATACAACAACAGTGAATGCACGGTAAGAATAAATGGAGGACACTCAGAATGGCTCACCATCTGATCTAGAATACGGCAAGGTTGTGTCCTGTCTCCCCCTGTTTTTCATAACCTAAATAGACAGCATATGTAAAGAAACGAGCCAAAGAGAGACCGTAACAACACCGCACGGAGAACAAAACACAGAAGAAGAACCAACTGCAAATTACACCATTAAAGAACTCATTTTTGCGGACAATTAGCCTGTCTCCCTGGCGAAGGAGTTTAACGACGTTTTTCTTAATCCCGTATATCCACGTGGAGAAAACAGCTGCTGGAGAGATTCGGCAGCGGATCGCGCCGAGCTAGTAATTTACCGGGATATGTGAGCTCGTAGTTCAGAAAGCAAAGGCAAACTACAGAACTTAAGAACTTGCCTGATACATCAACAGCAGCTGAAAAATGATGGTGTTGACTGCAACGTTCTGTAATGGATGTGCAACTTTAAAAAACATATTTCCGGACGATTAAGCATTAATACCCGAATACTTAAATACATTGACACCATACAATAATGTATTTGACACATGGCGTTGACTACCCTAAAAACTGATTTGATTCATCTGTATGTCTGACACCTAGTATGCTGGGATGGGAAAACATGCCAGCCTGTGGGAGGCCTCGAGTACTTTATGAATGGCTGCAAACGTTATCGGTGTAAAAATATCACTGATTTTGCTGTGGATCACGAATACTTGGATGAATGTAAGTCTGTGTGTGTTTGTATACATCACCCTCCATCCATCCATCCATCGATCCATCCATCCATCCATCCATCCATCCATCCATTTATCCATCCATCCATCCATCCATCCATTTATCCATCCATCCATCCATCCATTTATCCATCCATCCATTCATCATCATCATTATCATCATCATCATCATCATCATCATCATCATCATCATCATCATATCATCATTGTCACGAAAATCATGCAGTCAATCAAACCCCACAACTCACGACCCTCTAGGCCCCAACCCAGAGATCACACCAGGTTCCTGATGTATACAATTCTTGTGACATGTCAGCCGAACCTTCTTGTCCGTGCATGTTGTGCCTGTTATAATGAGGGGGGGGGGGGGGGTTGCGGGATGCGGTGGTGATGTTACAAATGTTGTTTTCTCGTGAATCAGGGTACTTATGTGGATCTTCACACAGTTTATCTGAACTCACACAAATCCCTGGTATCAGGAGTGTCCCTCTAGGGAGGAAACTAATCTCCCCATAATAAGAACATTCTCGGGGATTGGTTTTCTAGTTCAGGATTTACTCATAAAGTGACAACAGAGACTCAGTCTGAGGAAAATGTCAGGTCTGACAACGGGGTAGGAAGGTTGCATCTTACGCTATATCTCTTCAAACAGGAACAGATCTGCAACATAATATATTGAACATTCAATTGGCAAGACTCCAATATATATATATATATATATATATGCTGGGGTGAAATGTATAGACCATGTGTTGCCCATACAGCATGATCCCTCTCTCGGTCTGCCTAGTTCTCTCCAGGGGAAATGTATCACCAACACATCTGGACCAAGACAAGCTATAAAAGCTGTTGAATTAGCAAAGCAATGCTCTGACTGTCCGCCTGACTGAGTTTCTGTCCTAAACCAGCTGCCAACCAATACTTAGGATCTGGTCTGCCCTGCCATGACATTATGTCTTTAGGTTGCATTTCTGCGCACCAGGATAAGGCATGTACCCTCCCAATGGCGCTCTTCCGCCCGAAGCTGATGGCATAAAGAGGGGTGTCGGGTTTGGTAATCCCTGCCCAACATTTGGCGCTAACAGAAAGCAGGCAGTACGTCTACTGCCATGCGTTTGCTCAGCCATATCTAAGACCTCATACACACACACACACACACACAGACACACACACACACGCACACACACGCACACACATACAAACACACACACACACACACACATGATGGTGTTTCCACCTTGTCGTGGTGGGGGAGCTTGAGTTTCTCAATGACCCTGAGAGCTATGCCGGCGGTAGCGTAGCTACCAGCAGGGCCTCCCAAGCCGGACAGGTCAAAGGGTAGAGAACAGACAAAGAGAATCACCCTGGTCCTCCAGGTTGGGGGTTGAAGCGTGGGGTTAACATCCCCACCTTTGTAAAAACCCCTCTTTGTTACGAAACAAATACATGAGCCTCGATATCGGACTGACTTATCTGGACAACGACCTTGGAACGTTAAAGGACTTTTGAGATTTGGAACATGGAATGTACGGACACTATATCGAGCTGGAGCGGCCGAAGAACTAACCCGGGAGCTGGGTGAATATCAAATGGATATAACAGCAATTCAAGAAATAAGGTGGCCAGGAGAGGGTACTATAGAGCAAAATGGAATGATTATAATATATGGAGGAAACACCCAAAATAAACATGAATTAGGAACAGGATTTGTCATAAAAAAAGAGTTATGGGGGAACGTTTTAAACTTTAAGGCTTTTAATGACAGGATTAGTAAATTACGAATAAAAGGTAAATGGAAAAATATAACGATGATTAATGTACATGCACCCACTGAAGAGAAAGAAGATGATATTAAAGAAGACTTTTATAATGATCTGGAAGATGTCATAGAAGAAACCCCCAAACAGGACATCCTGATTGTGCTGGGAGACTTCAATGCAAAAATAGGTAAAGAGCAAACTAATAAAAAAGTGGCTGGTATGGAAAGCCTACATACAACTTCAAATGATAATGGGTGGAGAGTCATCAACCTGGCAGAAGCCAAAGGACTGCAGATTAGCAGTACCAGACTACAAAGAAAGGATATACACAAACAAACTTGGAAATCATGTGACAAGAGAACCTATAATCAAATAGATCACATTTTAATTAACAACAGAAATGCATCAAACATACAGCAAGTCAGAAGTTATAGAGGAGCTGAGTGCCACAGTGACCACTTCCTCGTTGGAGCAAAATTTAAAATAAAACTTAAGAGAACTTTCTATACTAAATTACAAAGATTACACCCAACATATAACAGAGAAAAACTGCAAGACATTACAGTCAAAGAGAAATTTACAGATGAAATAAAATGTAAACTTGAAACTCTGCAAAACCCTTTGGAGGAAAGCGTTGACCAAACTTGGTTGAACATCAAGAATACAATTCAGTCTACCGCAGAAGAATGTCTCGGTGTGTTAACCACGCATAGAAAGAACAGATGGTTCAATCAAAAATGTGAAGAAGCTGTCATTAGGAAGAAGAATGCCAGACATGTATGGTTAAATGACATCAATAACATCCAAAAGGAAGAGCATTATAGAAATGAATGTAAAGAGGCTACAAAAATAGTCAGACAGCAGAAGCGAGAATATATGAGTAATATAATCAAAGATATGGAAACTAATCACCAGAAAAATGAATCCAGAAAATTTTTTAAAGAACTGAAGTCAATGAAACGAGGGCACCAACAAAACACATATGGTTTAAAAGACAAAAATGGGAATATGATAAATACCAATGAGGAAATGTGCAACACATGGAAAGAATATTTTATTGAATTACTAAATTGTGAAGCTCCAAGTAACATTTTCCCACAGGAAGAGGTTCTAACATGCGAACCACAAATTGAAGAACCTACATTTGAAGAAATCCTATATGTAATCACACGACTTAAAAACAATAAGGCAACTGGGACTGATGGAATTGCTGCTGAATTTATAAAGGCAGGTGGCCATGCATTACATCTAAAGCTATACGAACTAATAATAAAAATCTGGAGGACAGAAGAATTACCCCATGACTGGAAAGAGTCATTATTGATACCTATCTTTAAGAAAGGAGACAAGTTCCAATGTGGAAATTATAGAGGAATATCACTACTGTCCACAAGCTATAAGATACTATCCGCAGTATTACTAAATAGACTAAAACCATATTCAGAAGACATATTAGGTGACTACCAGGCGGGTTTTAGACAAAACAGATCAACAATAGATCAGATATTTATCTTACGACAAATAGCCGAGAAAAATTGGGAATATAAAAGAGATCTCCATAACATTTTTGTGGATTTTAAAAAGGCTTATGATAGTGTCCATAGGAATAGTCTATGGAATGCTATGCAGGAATTTGGAATACCAAGGAAGTTAATCAACATGACCAGACTATGCATGGAAGATACTTATAATATAGTAACATATAAAGGCAGGAAATCAGACCCCTTCCAAATAACATCTGGCTTGAAACAGGGTGATGCACTATCGCCGCTACTCTTCAATCTGGCTCTAGAGAAAGTTGTAAGGAAGGTAAAAGAGGAATGTGATATTGGAGGAACATCCAAGCTGCTTGGTTATGCAGATGATATAGATATTATAGGGCAAAGTGAACAAAAGACATTGGAAATATTGACTCACTTAAAGGGAAAAGCCCAACAGATGGGGCTGGTTATCAACCAAGATAAGACAGAATATATGGTAATTTCAAGAGACGGAATGGCTAGAAACTCTGGCCACATACAAATAGATGATATGACCATTAAAAGAACGGAAACATACAAATACCTGGGTACAATCTTCAACTGCTCCAACATCATAAGGGAAGAAATACAAGCTAGAATCAACTCTGGAAATAAGATATACTATGCACTACAACATCTACTAAAATCAAAGGCGCTATCTCGTAACACCAAAATCACAATATACAAAACACTGATCAGACCAGTTGTGCTGTATGGCTCTGAAACCTGGAGTACAACGAAAGGAGACGAAGCCTTGTTACAAACCTTTGAGAACAAAATTTTAAGACTGCATCTTTGGACCCATTAGGGATACACAAAGTGGAGAGTTTAAAAGAAGAAGTAACAAAGACATTTATGATATGTTTAAGTCCCCGCTAATCACTGGTATCATGAAAGCTAATAGACTACAATGGCTGGGGCATATAGAAAGAATGGAAGATAATAGGGAAACAAAACTCGCTTACACTCAGGAAATAAATGATCGTAGACCCCGAGGTAGACCAAGAAGGCGGTGGAGAGATAATACATGTACAGACCTACAAGCACTTGGAATCAACGACTGGCAAGAGAAGGTCCACCAGAGAGACGAATGGAGACGGATTGTATTTGCAGCAAAGAACCTCAATGGCTCGGAACGCTAAAGAAGAAGAAGAAGAAGAAGACATATATATATATATATATATATATATATTATATATATATATATATATATATATATATATATATATATATATATATATATATATATATATATATATATATATACACACACTAGCTGACCCGGCCCGGCTTCGCCCAGGCCCTGGTGGGGAGCATTTCATTTAATTCATATAAGTAGTCATATAAGCTCCCGTTCCCGTTCCCGACTGTCTGTCTGTCTGTCTGTCTGTCTGTCTGACCCGGCCCGGCATCGCCCAGCTCCTGGTGTGGAGCATCTCATTTAATTCATATAAGTAGTCATAGAAGCTCCCGTTCCCGTTCCCGACTATCTATCTGTCTGTCTGTCTGTCTGTGTATCTGTATGTCTGTCTGTCTGACCCGGCCCGGCTTCGCCCAACCCCTGATGGGGAGCATCTAATTTAATTCATATAAGTAGTCATATAAGTTCCCGTTCCCGACTGTCTGTCTGTCTGTCTGTCTGTCTGTCTGTCTGTCTGTCTGTCTGTTTGTCTGTCTGTCTGTCTGTCTGTCTGTCTGTCTGTCTGTCTGTCTGTCTGTCTGTCTGTCCGTCTGTCTGTCTGTCTGTCTGTCTGTCTGTCTAATCATTTATTGGTTGCAGTTAGAACAACCTTAGATAAACGAAGACCAACTTAAAAAAAAGCATTAGAAAGAGCACTTGAAAGATCTTTACATCTTCCCCCAACAATTAACTTGTGTAAATGGAACGGCGGCAGCAGCAGTAGCAGAAGAAGAAAAAGGAGGAGTAGGAGGAGGGAGGAGGAGGAGGGAGGAGTAGGAGGGAGGAGTAGGAGGGAGAGTAGGAGGGAGGAGGAGGATTAGGATGAGGGAGGAGGGGGAGGGAGGAGGAGGAGGTCAGGAGGTAGGAGGAGGAGGAGGGATAGAGAAGGAGGGAGGCAGGAGGAAGGAAGGAAGGAAGGAGGAGGATGAGGAGAGAGGAGGAGGGAGGAGGGAGGGAGGGAGAGGAAGAGGAGGAGGTGAGGAGGATGCAGACGGAGGAAGGTAGGAGGAGGGGGATGAGGAAGCTGGGGAGCGAGGAGGATGGCAGGGAGGGTTTAGAGCGGAGGGAGGAGGATGGGCGGAGGAGAGAGGAGGGAGGAGAGAAGAGGAGGAATGAGGAGGAGGAGGGAGTGAGGAGAGAGGGGGAGAAGGTAGGAGGAGGAGGAAGGTTTTAGGAGGAGGAGGGAGGAGGATGGGAGAAGACGCGGAGGCAGTGGAGAATAGAGGAGGAGGGAGGAGGGAGCATGAGGGGGGAGAGGAGGAGGCGGGAGTAGGCGGAAGAAGAGAGGAGGAGACGGGAGGAGGAGGCAGGAGGAGGGAGGAGAGGATTAGGAGGAGGAGGAGGGAGGAGGTAGGAGGAGGAGGGAGGAAGAGGGAGAGGAGGAGGAGGAGGAGAGGAGGGAGGAGGAGGAGGAGAGGGGAGGAGGGGAGGGGAGGAGGAAGAGGGTAGAAGGAGGAGGAGGAGGGGAGGAGGATTATAACGCATATGCCTGTAGTTAACTGTCTGTCTGTCTGTCTATCTGACTGTCTGTCTGTCTGAGCCGGCCCGGCTTCACCCAGTCCCTGGTGGGGAGCATCTCATTTAATTCATATAAGTAGTCATATAAGCTCCCGTTCCCGACTATCTGTCTGTCTGTCTGTCTGTCTATCTATCTGACCCGGCGTGGCTTCGCCCAGCTCCTGGCGGGGAGCGTCTCATTAAATTCATACAACAAAAAAAAGTAACTTAAAAGAATGTCCTTCCACACACCATCCATTATTTTTAATGAAAACTGTTTTTAATCACCTGCATGACTGTAGATAACTTCTTTAAGCATAAAAAGATGAGTTACAATGTTATGCATTATGAATTATTTTTATGAAAACTTTGAAAATGCCTTAAAGATTATATCATGATTTATTGTAACTCATATGCCGGTAAATAACTATAGACAAAGAGTTTATAAATCTTTGAAAACGATGCAACAATATGACTATAAGGTATATAGCAATGTTATTAAAAGTTATGCCCCTTGAAATAACTTTTCTAGAGTTAAGTCCCCTCGCTATATTGAAATTATAATGAAAAATGAAATATTAAATAATATTAAGTAAGTAGCCGATTTTACACTAAAAAAATATGACAGTTGGCAGCGCGGGGATGAGAGGAAGACGTGTAGAAAATATCATCTCAATCGGATGGACCTTTCGCGAACGCATAAAGGACATACACAGATACATCCTTGTTTATATATATAAAGATATATATATCTAATCTTCCACTTCTGCCGTCAAGCGTCATACGGAGGAAAACAATGCGCTTCAATGCCCGGTGGGCGACGCTTGATAGTGTAATTCCGTGTGATTGTACAATGTCCTTGATGTCGTCAATCCCATTTCTTCTTGAACGTCCTCTTGGTCTCGTCGTAGATGATCTTTGATGCATGGCCAGTGATGATAGTTGATGGTGTTGCATTCTAACGACATGACCAAACCACTTGATCTTTTGTCTTTCAATAAATGTGGCACAAGGTGTTTGTCCTGCTGTCTGTCTGATAACAACATTTCTTACTCGGTCTCGGATTGTTAAGTTAGCAGCTCTCCTCAGGCATCTCATCTCTCATTTTGCGAAAGTGTTATTTTGATAAAGTCCAAGTTTGAGATTGGTAGCTTAGGGATGGTTTGAATATACTGTTTATTATCTGCCGTTTTGTGGACATGGCTATATTTGGATGTTTCAGTAAGGGTGATAGTTAATACTTAAGTGCACTAGCTTTTTGACACCTGATTTATATTTCTCTGTCCAATCTGCCATCTTCTGTGATCATACTTCCAAGATATTTGAATTATCGGAAGCAGTTGTCGTACACAGTGAGCAACTGGGGATAGAATTAAATTGTAAAAAGACACAGGTTATTTTCGTCACTAAGAAGAACGAAGTGCCACAATGTAATAATATACAAGTAAATGGGAATATTCTTCAACAAGTGAATCGGTACAATTATTTCGAACCAGTCATAACATCTGATGGGAGATGCCTTGAAGAGATTAGAACAAGAATCGCCATGGCGAAAGTAGCCTTTAGCAAGACGAAAAATATTTTGACCAATAAAAAGATGTCAATTGAAACAAGACAAAGAGTGTTGCAGGGATACATAGAGCCAGTTCTTTTGTATGGATGTGAAACTTGGACAATGAGCAGTCAATCTGAAAAGCATCTGATGGCTGCAGAAATGTGGTTTCTGAGGAAAATGCAAAGAATACCATGGACAGACAGAAAAACCAATGACCAAGTACTACATGAGACAAATGAACATCGTAAACTGATTAGAGAAATTAGACGTAGACAGTCCAAATTTTTTGGACATGTTATGAGAAGAAATGGATTAGAGAACTTAGTGACAACTGGCAAGACCGAGGGGAACAGACCAAGAGGAAGACCGAGAGGAAAATACCTGGATGACTTGGCCACATGGCATGGACGAGACAGGAACACTGAGCTGATCCACGACACTGGTGATCGAGTGAAATGGCGAGTCATGACCGCCCACGCTTTCCGGCATGGCACATGATTGATTGATTGATTGATTGAGTTTCATTAGCCTCTTTCAGACAGTCGCTGATGGTTACTTCAGCAGTCCAAGGAATTTGCAACATTCGTCTTAGGAACAACATCTCTGTTGCTTCCAAGGTCTTTGTAATTTGTTCACTTCTTCTTCTTCTTCTTTCGATCGCTTGAAATATGTATATAACTGCAATGTTGTCTCTTGTATGAATCTAACAGTCTGTTTTAGTTCACTCAGCGGTCCATAGAGTTTATCTTCCACTGTTGTCTCTCTTGGCCAGAAGGTTCGCCTGGATATGTTGTAGTTTTGGCAGTCCTAGTGTATGTGCTCTGCTGACTGCGACCACAAGTGCACATGGCACCAATCTTGAATTTTGTATACATATATTTGTAATCTATTGTGTCCTGTTCTGAGGCGAAGAACAATGACCTGTTCTGGTCTGTCTATAACGTGGTAGTCGTCTTGAGTAGGGCTTGGTGGCCTTCTGATTGATTTGATCATTCTTTTTTTTGGGTGGAATGTAATGGGCACATCAGGCTGTTCTTCGTTTGCTCCTTCCTTAACCAATTGATCAGCTCTGTCGTTTCCGGTTACTCCACAGTGGTATGGTATCCAATGTATGGTGACCTTATGCTGACTGCTAAGTTCAGAAATTAGTGTCCTTAGAACTGGTAATTTTCCAGACAGGAGTGCCTCTATTACTGATTTTGCATCCTTCAATATCATCACAGGTTGTCTACCATGGCTGGTATTTTGTAATTTCTCTATTGCTATCTTGATTGCCTCAATTTCAGCATCATAATTGTGGCAGTACTTTCCTGTTGGAATTCTGACTGTGTCCCTAGTATTATTTGTGTATTCTATATATACACTCCCGCTGCTCCATTCCGAACAGCATTTTGTGCTGACCCATCTATGTAGACTAGGATCCAGAGGTCCTGTGGGTATTCTTCATTAAGGAAGCTGAGAGTGGCTCTCCTGTGCTGCACACTGTTCTGTTCTTCCCTGTAAAATATTTCTCTCACTTTTGTCAGGATTTGTAATGATAGTATATGTTCATTTCTCCATGGAGTTCGCTCCGGAATAGTTGTTAGGGGGATACCAACTGTGGGAAGATCGGTGGTTTCTGTGCAGAGTCGTTTGGCCTGGTAGATAAAATTACTTCTTTTCAAACGTCCCATAGCTAGGTTATCAAATCGTTTTTTCATAGGGTGGCCTGGCAAGTTGAGGAACTTGTCTGCTTGTATTAGTGTTTTTGTATCTCTGTGTTCTCTCAGTGCTTACGTCCTCCCCATTTTCTCCATTGCTACTATAGGATTTGATCTCATCTCTCCTGTGATGACTCTAAGAGCTTGATTTTGCACTTTGTCCAGCCCTTGTGGTGTGGTTTTTGATGCCGAACACCACGCAGTTGACCATATTCCAAGTGTGGCTGTATGCTGTGTTGATAAACTTTGCTAAATATTTTACCACTGGCTCCAGATGTGGTTCCACTTAGCTTTCTCAAATTGGCTATTTTCCTTCTGGCTTTGTCTGCAGATTGTTTTATGTGTTTTCTCCATGTCAGCCTGTCATCAAATGTTACACCAAGGTATGTTGGTTCTTCACCTTCTCTTAGGGGCGTTCCAGTTATCTGGACGATCCCTGCCTTTTGTTTCTGAGAGAGGGTAAATAGAGTAGTGTTGCACTTGTCAGTGTTTATGCTGACACACCATCTATCCGCCTATGCAACAAATGTATCTACAGCTCTCTATAGAAATATGATGGCCACTTATGCATGTTCATTTGTGCTACACAAATCAAGGTCATCAACGTACATTGCCGCTTTAATTCCATCGGGTAGATTAGCAACAAATGTTGGGGACAAGACTCCACCCTGGGGAACACCGTGGCGCAGTAGTACTTTCTTGCTCTTGAGACCGTCTATCTGCATTCGGGCTCTTCTGCTGTGCAAGTATGCTTTCACCGATTTGTACATTCTTCCATTGACTTCACAGTTTCTCAGTTTCTTCATAAGACCTTCTTTTCAGACTTTGTCAAAGGCTATCTTCAGATGTATCCATGCCGCAAGTACCAGCTTCTTCTTTTGGAATGCATCCCCAACTTCTTGAGAGAAGTAGATTGTCTGAGCTTCCGTAAAGTAGCACTGCCTTAAGCCAGCCTGTTGTGGCACAAGGATGTTTTCACTTTATATGTACCACTGTAGTCTGTGATTGAAGATGCGGTACAGTGATTTGTACAGACAGCTGGTGAGGCTAATTGGTCTGTAGCTGGAGGCAATGGAACTATTTTTCCCTGATTTTAGGAGGGGTATCATGATTGCTTCTCTCCAGGCTTGTGGAACACTGCCTAAGTCCATGTGTTATTGAAGATCTGAACAGCTTTGCTTTGGCCTATGTTCCTAGGTTTCTGATAATTTCATTGGAGATACCATCAGCTCCTGGAGACTTTCTCATTTTAAGTTTTGATATTGCTAGCTCCAGTTCACTGATTCATTCACAGCCATACAGCAAAATATGTTCTACATAGCACTCCCGCACTCTCTTTCTTACATTCAATGAAAGTGACATATTGCATAGGATACTCTTAATTTTCTGAAATACAATCTTTGCTTACCATATTCTGCTCTTAACTCTGTTGTGCATCTTCAATGTGATGTTATAATTGCACATAGGTATTTGAAACTATCCACTTGGTTAACAATTTTCTCTTCTATTTATATGTCACAGTTTGGTGTCATCTTTTTCTAGGATATCATCATTGTTACTGTTTTCATGATATTCAGGGAGAGTTCTTTCTTTGCACTCTCTGATACTACAGTATCTAACAATTGTTGTAGATCGGTTGCATTATCCGCCGCCAATACTGTGTCATCCGCATAGCGTATATTGTTTACATTATAAAATCCGATTAGTATTCCTGGTTTTTCTTTGAACTCTCATTATTACTTCTCTATAGAGGGAGAAGACATCCGGTAACAAAACGCATTTCTGCCGTACTCCTAGCTTTATATGTTCTTAATTGCCCTCTTTATTTCCCATAAAGATTGCTGCTACTTCTTCTTCTTCTTCAGCTTTCCGAGCCATTGAGGTTCTTTGCTGCAAATACAATCCGTCTCCATTCGTCTCTCTGGTGGACCTTCTCTTGCCCGTCGTTGATTCCAAGTGCTTGTAGGTCTGTACATGTATTATCTCTCCACCGTCTTCTTGGTCTACCTCGGGGTCTACGGTCATTTATTTCCTGAGTGTAAGCGAGTTTTGTTTCCCTATTATCTTCCATTCTTTCTATATGCCCCAGCCATTGTAGTCTATTAGCCTTCATGATACCAGTGATTAGCGGGGACTTAAACAGATCATAAATGTCTTTTTTACTTCTTCTTTTCCACTCTCCACTTTGTGTTTCCCTAATGGGTCCAAAGATGCGTCTTAAAATTTTGTTCTCAAAGGTTTGTAACAAGGCTTCGTCTCCTTTCGTTGTACTCCAGGTTTCATAGCCATACAGCACAACTGGTCTGATCAGTGTTTTTGTATATTGTGATTTTGGTGTTACGAGATAGCGCCTTAGATTTTAGTAGATGTTGTAGTGCATAGTATATCTTATTTCCAGAGTTGATTCTAGTTTGTATTTCTTCCCTTATGATGTTGGAGCAGTTGAAGATTGTACCCAGGTATTTGCATGTTTCTGTTCTTTTAATGGTCATATTATCTATGTGTATGTGGCCAGAGTTTTTAGCCATTCCGTCTCTTGAAATTACCATATATTCTGTCTTATCTTGGTTGATAACCAGCCCCATCTGTTGGGCTTTTTCCTTTTAGTGAGTCAATATTTCCAATGTCTTTTGTTCACTTTGCCCTATAATATCTACATCATCTGCAAAACCAAGCAGCTTGGATGTTCCTCCAATATCACATTCCTCCTTTATCTTCCTTACAACTTTCTCTAGAGCCAGTGTCACCAACTGGCTTGAGGTAGCTCCCGGTTGGGCAACCACCCAGCCAACATCATTTTCTTCTGCTGGTGTTAAGTTCTGGATGCAGTTTAAGATCCCCTAACTCTGTCAGAAGGAACTAATTGCTACCCCAGATCCCAGAGAGAAAACGTGGAACAAATGTATGTTATGCTGATTTAAGACACTGTCCCTGATACTCAAGAAAACAGCCAAGAAGTGGCTCGTTGAAGATAGAATATATCTATATAGTTTTGGCTGTACTTGGTATCACCAGAAGTGAGAAAGGAGGAGTTAAGACATGCACCGTAATCTGGTTACTCATGACTGCATAGGCAAGATACCTCCCGGACATAGATTCCCACTTCTGGACAATATGTGTGAACCCCCACTAAATGATACAAAATGTGTGTACTTGATTACGCTACACAAACATTTATAAACATTTAGAATTATACGGACAAATTGAGTTTTAAAATACAACAACTGTGTTTATTATTTCTAGTCTTGATGATCATATGATGATGATGATGATGATTGTATTATGGTATACGTAACGTAAGAGGTCACATAGGTCATGCTTCACCCAGTGAGACGCAGTTCACTGTCAGATTGAAGGAGTCCAAAGTGGTCCCTTCACAAGGCTAAGTCACTTCCGGATATGGGTTGTTGACTGTCCATTGCTCCTAAGAGATCTGGAATGAAATGAACGGAGATGGGTAGTATCTACGTCTACACATCTCAAAATCCATATGTCTATACATTCATATAAACTTACATTCAAGTCATAATATATGATGGTATGATGATGATATATATATATATATATATATATATATATATATATATATATATATATATATATATATATATATATATATATATATATATATATATATATATATATATATGATGGCATGTTACATAAACATATATCAGTTCTAAATATATAAATATATATGTATATATTCATAAAACTATTTAGAACATCTATAGCTCACAACATACATATTCACATACATTTATGTAATGGGGTGTTTCCCATATAAGTTCACCTCACTTACTCTTTCCCTTTCTGATTCATTCATACTGTCTTGTCGGAAGGGCTGGTCGCACAGTCCTGTCGAACATTAAATGCCTTCCCTGAATCTGTCTGGGATATTGAATGTCCTAAGTCATGTCTGTCCTCATGCAGACATCATGCAGACAAGGTGAACTGGAGCCATTCCTCAAACCAAGTGGGTTCACCACAATCTTGGTAGGCACTCAAAGTGTTGGTCCAAATAATCAATGTTAATTGGACTCTATCAAGAGACTGGTAGCTCTCAGGAATTTCTCCTAAGTAGTCAGTCTCCCCAATGTTTAACATCATACAGGATGAATCTACATGTATCTCCTGTACATGCATAAGCCACACGCTTATGTAACTTGGAAAATGGATTTCTCCAAATTATGACATACAACAAATCAGACAACCAAGTGGTGAATGAAAAAAGAAGATACAGTTCACAGTGTAATAGTACATCTAGAAACTGGAACATTAAGTACAAAGAAAATCCACGAGTGTAAAGTTTGGGAGAATATGTAGAAACTGGAACCTACACAAGCCGTCAGACTAGCAAACAAACTAATCAGAGTAATGGTATTACCTGGGTTATAGCTAGGAAATCCTGTCATACGACTTCGTACAGAAGTCCAACAGAACGAAATGTTAATATTTCTCCAGTAGGTATCCTAAGAATGCTATTGTGAATTTGCGTCTGAAGTCTTGCTGGCCATGCATTTAGTTTTATTCTCTTCATCCCTGGCTAGTTTCCACGTTGGCTAATTAATATATCCCATTTAATTAACTCCACCTATTTTCCACATGGACTGTAGTTATTTCTGCCAATCAAATTGACCGAGGCCCCGCCACGCCTGAAACAATGAAACATGCTTTGGCGGCAATGCAGTTGCGTCATTACATTCCAATCTGCGTTAACACCAGCCTTCCTGGGTTGCTGGCAATGTGTCAGCCATGCGTTCCTACTTTGCCGCCGTATTGCGGTTAAGTGTTAAGCATCTGGTCCTAATTGCTCCTTTGTGGTGGCACTACAGACTTTGTCCCGGCTCCCCAAAGTCTGGACTTATACCGCATGTGTTATTTCAGACAGGTCTGGATGACCCTCTTATCTCCCATTCTGCCGTGGCTGGTTTACACGTTAGGTCATGTTAACCGTAAGGTGTTAGGTGTCAGTCCCTATTTTAACCACAGGATTGTAAACTAACACGTCAATCTCAACTGACTGGCTCCGCGATGTATCAACTGAAAACAGTGAGTTTTCAACCTTTGATAGCGCCCGCCGACTGGTGCCGTGGTGTCTGGGTTTTACGTTTGATCTGGACATCAAAGCTTTCTCAGACCTAGCATTACCGAAATGATGGCGTGTGCGTGGTCAAAATGTATTTTTCTTTTGTTTTCAATCTTATTGCATTTCTATCAGATTCTGGTGGACATTTATACTTTTAGATACTGATAGAAAAATATTGTGGGTTCTTTAATTCCTTGTGAACGTGTGTCATTCGGATGCTGCCGGGGCTGTCCCGTCACAGCCAGATTGAAGAGTAGCGGCGATAGTGCACCCTGTTTCAAGCCAGATGTTATTTGGAAGGGGTCTGATGTCCTGCCTTTATATGTTACTATATTATAAGTATCTTCCATGCATAGTCTGGTATTGTTGATTAACTTCCTTGGTATTCCAAATTCTTGCATAGCATTCCATAGACTATTTCTATGGACACTATCATAAGCCTTTTTAAACTCCACAAAAATGTTATGGAGATCTCTTTTATATTCCCAATGTTTCTCGGCTATTTGTCGTAAGATAAATATCTGATCTATTGTTGATCTGTTTTGTCTAAAATCCGCCTGGTAGTCACCTAATATGTCTTCTGAATATGGTTTTAGTCTATTTAGTAATACTGCGGATAGTAATGGTTCCAGTAAATATTATTTATTATTCTGAGATATTTCCCATAAATGTTAATGTCTCCCAACATGTTAATCAGTTCATAATGTTTTACTTTATCAAATACCTTAGTATAATCTATGAAGCACAAATATATGTCTCTCTGTGTCTGATCTTTCGAATTGCGCCCATAATGTATATATTGCATTGTCTGCACCCTTGAGTTGAGATGAGTTAAGAACCGACATCACTGCACTCAGGACATTCCCATACGTGCTCATTCCCCTTGTTCAACAGTCAGCGAAGAGTCATGCCACTAATCGTTCCCGCCGCTATATGATTAAAAGTTCTCCTGGTCTTCCCTCTCAGTTTTGAGATTCTTCCAGAACACCTGCCGATTCCCCCCCCCCCCCCAATCTCATTCTTTCCACATATGGGTTGTCAATCTGTTCCTCCGCCTTCTCCACCTGGTCCCACAAGCGCACGACCACCTCCCCCTTGTCCATTGGCAAGATACTACCAAGAGGTGCATTCCCTGCTAGCCTATCAGCCTGTTCATTTCCCCGTACACCCGTATGGCCAGGGCAAAATATCCACACAATTCTCACAATCTGTGACCTCTGAAGCGACGAGAGCCATTCCACATGAAACATTCCTTTCTCCACCTTGCTAAGCATATTCTTTGAATCCGCAATGAACACAACGTGTGTTGCAGTAGTCTCCTCTAGCCACCGGAATGCCGCTGTTACTGCCTCCACCTCCATTCTCATGCTGGAGGTCGTAGTCTCAAATGCCAGGCTCTCCTTTTTCAAGACTCGCCCATTATCCTTTGCAATAAATCCCCAGCCACTACGTCTGTTTCTCACCACTGACCCATCGGTGTAGATAACTATGTCACATTCATGTGTGTTGCTCTAGATCAGCTGTTGCACTTTAAACTCAGTGCGGCCCCCTGCCCGTTCTCTGCTCTCACGACCCAGTGTTATTATTACATTGTGCCAGTCCGTCATGTCTTCCGGAACTTCAACCCACTTTCTTTCACGCTTGATGGTCTCTAGATCACACACATGATTTATAGAAAGTTCTGCCTGTGCCATCCAGGACCTTCCTCGTCTTAGTTTATGACCCTTAACCATATCCATTGCTGCATGCAGCGGGTGATCCCTGTCTGCGGCAACTCTCAGGTACCATTTGGCCTGAAGGACCCTATGTCTATCCGTCATTGTTGGTAGCGCCAGAATATGCTTCATGCAGATTGTCTGCACCCTTTCCTTCCACTAATCCATACGGTTTTCCCCAATTTCCATTTTTATTTTCTTTATTGATTATCTCATTAAAATTCTGAGTAGAAACTTAGTGATATGATTTATGGGGTTAATTGTTCGAAAATGGTCGCATTCAAATGCTCCTGCCTTTTTGGTATTGCTATAAATACATATTTCAGCATATCACTCGGTAGATATCCACTGTTGTAAATATCATTCAACATTTTGACCAGTATTTTTTTATACTTCTATAGTGATTCCCTCTGGTTCAACTGTTTTTCTTGTTTGTTTTTTTTTTCTCTCATATGTTTAATAGCGTCAGCGACTTCATCTTTTAGAATAAGTGGACCTTCTAAGTTACTTTTTCTGTTGCATATACTCATTCCACCTCTTCATTATAGCATTTTCATCCAATAATATATTTCCTGTTTTTCACTTTAAACACCCTGTATTTATTCTTAATTTTCTTCCTGTGAGCTCACTGATTTGTTTGTGAATATTTTTTTTTTCCTTTAATATAACTTAATTCAATTTTCTTGCATTGCTCTTTTATCAAACTTTCTTTTGCCTTCACACATTTATCTCTTATTTCTTTATTTATCTTAGCATATTCGTGCATGTCATTTTTACTCTGTTTTCTGTTGGCCATCAACTTTAAGATATCTTCAGTCATCAATTTTGTCTTACCTTTTTGGCTTCTCTCTAGAATTTTTTTTTTTTTTTGGTTCGTTTGATGAATAGATTCCCTTTCTATTTCCCATTCTTCATTTATACTCTTATTTTAGTTATTCCGTTGTACATGTTTTTCACATTCATTCGGTGTTGTTCTTGAATTTCTTTATCTACCCTCAAAACCTCTTCATTAAGTCTCATGTTCTTAACCACTAATTTTTCCTCTCTTCATTCTTACTTTTATTAGTCCACATACTGGTAATATATGTTTTGCATATCCTTTACCGGACATCGCTGTCAACATCAGAATCTTTCAGCTGTATGCTGATTTCTTTGCAAGATTACGCTCAGTAGTTTGACATTGCTTTCTGAGCGTCCGGCTCACATACTCCGTAAGTTACCGATGCGATTCGAACCATTGCTGATTCTCACCGTCGTCACGTTACTTACGAGAGTATACGAGATTACGGAGAAAAGTCGCTAACCTCTAAGCCAGGAAGCCGGCTGAAATATATCTACAACTGCAATTTTGTCTCTTGTATTAATTTAACTGTCTTAATTTAACTCAGTGGTCCATAGAGTTTATCTTTTACTGGCGTCTCTCTAGGCCAGAAGGTTTGTCTAGACATGTTGTATTTTGGGAAGTCTTGGAATATGTGAGCTCCTGTCTGCGACGCCATTCAACATGTGGCTGATGAAACAATCTTGAATTTTGTATACTTTTATATATTGTATATAGTTTGCCCTATTTAGAGGCGCAGAATAAAGACTTGCTCGGGTCTGCCATGAATTGGTAGCCGTTTTGAGCAGGTGTTGGTGGCTTTCTGACTGATTTGATCATTCGTTTGTGTGTGTGTGTGTGTGTGTGTGTGTGTGTGTGTGTGTGTCTGTGTGTGTGGTATATAACGGGCACATCTAGATGTTCATATTTTGCTCCTTCATTAGCTAATAGATCTGCTCTCTCGTTTCTGGGTACGCCAAAGTGGATATTATCCACTGTATTGTAACCTTATGCTGACGGCTAAGTTCAGAAATTTTGTTTTTGAGAGAGAGTAAATAGAGTGGTGCTGCACTTATCAGTGTTTATGCTGACACACTATCTATATGACCATGCAACAAATGCATCTACAGCTCTGTGTAGCTATGTGGTGGACACTGATGCATGGCCATTTATGCTGCATAGAACCAGGTCATCAGCGTACATTGCCGTTGTAATTTTATGTGGCAGTTTATCAACAAGATGACCCATGAAGTTTAGAACAAGTGTGGGGGACAGGACTCCGCTCTGGGGAACACAGTGGCGCATTAGTACTTGCTTGCTCTTGAGTTTGTCTATCTTTACTCTGGCTCTTCTGTTGTGCAAGTATCCTTTCACCCATTTGAACATTGTCCCACTGACTTTGTAGTTTGTGAGTTTCTTCATTAGACCTTCTTTCCATTCTTTGTCAAAGGCCTTCTTTAGATCTATCCATGCCGCAAGCACCAGCTTCTTCTCTTGGAAGGCTTCCTCAATTTCTTGAGAGAGGTAGGTTGTGTGATCTTCCGTAGAGTAGCACTGCCTAAATGCAGCCTGCTGTGGCACAAGAATGTTTTCACTTTCACTGTACCACTCCAGTCTGTGATTAATGATGCGCTCCATTGTTTTACACAGACAGCTGGTAAAGCTTATTGTTCTGTAGCTGGAGGCACTGAAACCATCTTTCCCTGATTTTAGGAAGGGTATTATGATTTCTCCAGGCTTGTGGAACACTGCCTAAGTTCCAGCAGTTAATGAAGATCTGCAACAGCGTTACTTTGGTATCTGTTCCTAGGTTCCAGATCATTTCATCGGAGATGCCATTATTTCCTGGTGACATTTTCATTTTCAGTGTTGATATTGCTATAGTGTTTTTTTGTTGTTGCCTCAATATAAATTCAATATCTCAGTAACCAACTGAGAGAAAATGATGATATTTAGTATATAACCTTATCATTATGTCCACCCAACAAAAAAAATTTTATTCTGGAGATTTTACAGCAGATTTCAAAGTTTGTTTATATGCGGTATATAAATGACGACTTAGAGATTACGTCTATCATTTTAACAGTATTACTGCTTCACCAAGACACGTCCCCGCATTTTTTAAAATTGTCACGTGATTTCCGTTTTGAAACAAACAGCGCGAAGATTCAGAGATGTCTCCAGATGGGGGTTCTTTCATAAAACGTGATTATATATATATAAACTAGCTGACAAGGCCTGGCTTCTGGTGGGGATCTATCTATCTATCTATCTATCTATCTATCTATCTATCTATCTATCTATCTATCTATCTATCTATCTATCTATCTATCTACCTATCTATCTAGCTAGCTAGCTAGCTAGCTACCTAACTACCTACCTACCTACCTACCTATCTATCTATCTAGCTAGCTACCTAGCTAGCTAGCTACCTATCTATCTATATTCTGCCTGCCTGACGGCCGGCCGGCCGACCGACCGACCGACCGACCGACCCACCCACCCACCCACCCACCTAACTTTCTGCCTACCTACCTACCAACCTTTCTGCCTACCTACCTACCTACCTACCTGCCTACCTGCCTACCTACCTTTCTGTCTGTCTGTCTGTCTGTCTGTCTGTCTGTCTGTCTGTCTGTCTGTCTGTCTGTCTGTCTTTCTGTCTGTCTGTCTGTCTGTCTGTCTGTCCGCGCTATTAAATATTGATAAAAGTTACTGGAAAATATGTGAGGACCATGTGTTAAAAGAGGAAGAGGACTATTGGAGAAAGGATGGATTGAATTTTATGCAACCGAGTGCAATCATCAACCTACTGGAATCGTCCGACACAGATTAAGGTCTGAGCAGATCGCAGACCTTAATCTACGTACACACTTACTGGGATATTTTGCTCCAACTATTCAGACGAATTGCATTCCCACTCCTGATTACTTCTATTGGAATCCCATCCTTACCTGGAGCCTTGCCAGATGCAAGTTCATTTTTAGCACACTTAACTTCTGGTATGGTAGGAAGTGTGTCCTGGTGGTCAAGAGATAGCAGGGCCTCTATGGCACTGAGAGCATCATCCGCTAGTTTGGTCTCACTTAAGTAAAGCTCTAAACACTGCTCTACCCATCTATCCATCTGCTGTTTCTTATCAGTGATAATTTCTCCATTCAAGGTTTGCAGTGGTGTACTTTTTTTATCATTAGGCTACAGGCTTTTTTTATCCATTCGTACATGTTTCTGATGTTTCCCTTATCACTTGCGATTTGAATGGACTCACTTAACTTGAGTCATTTGCACACTGCCTGGCAACCTTTTGCACATCCTTCCTATATTGCTTCAACTCACTCATAGTGTTGCATGTTGTTCTTTCTTTGTTTCTTAAGAGAGCTATCTTCATTTTATCAATCAAGGGCTGCAGTAGCTGGCTGTTTGCAGCAAACCAGTCCTGCCTCTTATGACCCACAGTGACGTAAACCCCTACGGCAGTTTTATAAAGGTTTTCTTTAAGTTGACCCCACTTTTCATTTACTGTACAATTTTCTGATGTATCAGTGAACGCGTCTTCAAGTTGCTTTTGAAACTCAAAGAACTTTTCATGATCGTGAATGTTAATAATATTAATCCTGGGGCTAGATTTATGTTTGGCTGTGTAGATTCTCTTTCGTCTCAGTCTAACTCGTGCAACAACCAAAGAATGATCCGTATCACAGTGAGCATTGTGGTAACTTCGAGTTAATGATGTATGGTTCAGATGTTGTCTCCGTGTGATGATGAAATCTGATACCAATGGCCGGATCTTGGATGTTTCCATGTGACCTTATGCAGCTCTTTTGTTTCAAAAAAGGAGTTTGTAATACTTAGGTCATTTCTGGTGCAATGGTAGATCAGCCTTTGTCCATTTTCATTCATGCGACCAATGTTGTATTTTCCAAGGCACACCGGCCATGAACTCGAGTCCTTGCCCACACGAGCATTGCAATCACAGAGCATATAAATGTAGTCGGAGTTTGGAACTGCCTTGATCACGGAGTCTAACTCCTCATAGAACGAATCTTTCACATCATCAGAGGAATCGAGTGTCGGTGCATATGCAGTAATAATGGTGGCAAAACCACAAGAGGTTGCTAAGTGCAGGGATAATAGTTTTTCATTTCCTTCTGCTGGAATTTCAATCATTCCCAGTAGCGAATTCTTCACTGCAAAGCCTACACCGTGTTGCCGTTTTTCTGCCTGACCCCTACCATTCCAAAAAATGGTGTAATTGTTTTCCCTGAGTGACTATTCCACAGCGAAGCGAGTCTTCTACAGGCCAGCAATAACAATGTTAAGACGATTGAGTTCGGCATAAATCACAGCCGTTTTTCTTACATTGTTAATTTTCGTCAAGTCAGTGGAAATCACGGACACATGGTTCTTTCGTTCCATGTTGCCATCCGTTGCTTGAGGTTGTTAATTTTCTTTTTATTATAGTTTTTATGTTTTTAGTTATTATGTTATAGAAATTGATAGCGAGAGGGTGTGTGTCTGTCTGTGTGTGAGTGAGAGTGAAAGAGAGTGTAATATTGAGTAAATGAAAGATGGAGAGAGTGACTTAGTGGGTGAAATAGTGATTGCGAGTGAGAGAGAGAGAGAGAGAGAGAGAGAGAGAGAGAGAGAGAGAGAGAGAGAGAGAGAGAGAGAGCAAACGAGAGAGAGAGACAGTGGAAGAATGGATCTGTTAATGTGTGTGTATGTGTGCGCGCATTGTTTGTGAGTGTCCATGGCTGTGTGTTGGTGAGAAGAGAGAGACAGACAGAGAAAAAGAGAGAGAGAGATTTAAGAGCACGCATATGATGTACTACAGGAGACAAATGAACATCGTAAACTGATTAGAGAAATTAGACGTAGACAGTCAAAATTATTTGGACATGTTATGAGAAGAAATGAATTGGAGAACTTAGTGACAACTGGCAAGATCGAGGGGAACAGACCAAGAGGAAGACCGAGAGAAAAATACCTGGATGGCTTGGCCACATGGCATGGAATAGACAGGAACACTGAGCTGATCCACGACACTGGTGATCGAGTGAAATGGCGAGTCATGACCGCCCACGCTTTCCGGCATGGCACATGATTGATTGATTGATTGATATGATGTAACATGCTATTCCATATATTTTGTGTATTCTCACGTTCATATTACCACTTTGAATGCCAATTGATGTTATAATTTATAACATGAACATAAGAGAGAGAGAGAGAGAGAGAGAGAGAGAGAGAGAGATGAGAGAGAGAGAGGAGAGAGAGAGAGAGACAGACAGACAGACAGACAGGCAGACAGACAGACAGACAGACAGACAGACAGACAGACAGAGAGTTAATGAGTGTGAGTGTGTGCCTGTGTAATAAAGAGAGAGAGAGAGAGAGAGAGAGAGAGAGAGGGAGAGAGAGGGGGAGAGAGAGACAGAGAGAGAGAGAGAGGGTGTTGAGTGCACGCATGTCCTGTAATATGCCATTCCATATTTCTTGTGTATTTTCATCTTTCACATTATCAATTTGTATGTATGACATTTAGAATTAAATTGTAAAAAGACACAGATTATGGTCGTCACTAGGAAGAACGAAATACCACAGTGTAATATACAAGTAAATGGGAATATTCTTCAACAAGTGAAAAGGTACAATTATCTCGGAACAGTAATAACATCTGATGGGAGATGCCTTGAAGAGATTAGAACAAGAATCGCCATGGCAAAAGTAGCCTTTAGCAAGATGAAAAACATACTGACCAATAAAAAGATGTCAATTGAAACGAGAAAAAGAGTGTTGAGATGCTACATAGAACCTGTACTTTTATATGGATGTGAAGCTTGGACAATGAGCAGCCAGGCTGAAAAACATCTGATGGCTGTAGAAAAGTGGTTTCTGAGGAAAATGCAAAGAATACCATGGACAGCCAGAAAGACCAATGAACAAGTCCTTCAAGAAACAAATGAAGATCGTAAACTGATCAGAGACATTAGACGTAGACAGTCACAATTTTTTGGGCACGTTATGAGAAGAAATGATTTGGAGAACTTGGTGACAACTGGTAAGATCGAGGGGAACAGACCAAGGGGAAGACCTAGAAACAAGTATCTGGATGGCTTGGCCTTGTGGCATGGTCGAGACAGAAACACCGAATTGATCCACGACTCTGTTGATCGAGTGAGATGGCAGAACATGACCGCCCACGCTTACCGGCATGGCACATGATGGATGGATGGATGTATGACACTTGATTTTATCATGTATAATATAACATTACTGTAATGTGAGCGAGAGCGTTAGTGAGTGGGAGAGAGAGAGAGAAAGGGGAGAGAGAGAGAGAGAGAGAAAAGAGATAGAGAAGAGAGAGAGAGAGAGAGAGAGAGAGAGAGAGAGAGAGAGAGAGAGAGAGAGAGAGAGAGTTGAATTGCATCACTAATTTTTAAGTTACATAATGTATATGTACACTTTTTCTCCATTGTCTTTACAATTTTGCGACAATGCTCACGAAAATCGTCAATGTGTGTGTGTGGGTGGATTCGTGATGTAGGTGGGTGGGTTTAGGATGTATGGGTGGGCGGGGTGGGATTGTGTGGGTGGGGTGGGGGATTTGTGTGTGGGTACGTTCGGGATGTATGGGTTGGCGGGGAGATGTGTGTGTGGGTGGGGATGTGTGTTTGGCTAGGTCGCTGTGGGTGAGTGGGTGGAGGAGGATACGTGGGTGGATAATTGATGGTGGTTTATAGGATGGATGGGGGATATATGTGTGGGTGGGGAGATGTGGGTGTGGGGATATGTGGTGGGTGGGAGATGTGTGCAGGTAGGGGTGGTTGTGGGTTTGGGGATGTGTGTGTGGGTGAGGGATGTGTATGGGTGTGGGATGTTTGGGTGGATGGGTGAGGAGTGTGTGTGTGGGTGAGAGATGTGTGGGTGAATGTATGTGGGGGATGTGTGTAGGTTGGGGTAGGGGTGCGTGATGGGTGTGGGTGATGGATTTTGCGATGTGTGTGTGGGTGGGGAATATGTCTGGCTGGGTGAGGGTGTGTGTGGCTGGATGGATGATGTATGTGTGGGTAGTGAGGGTGATTGTAGTTTGGGGATGTGTGGATGGGTAGGAGATGTGTGAGAAGATGTGTGTGTGTGGGTGAGAGATGTGTCTTTGGGATGTGTGTGGGTGTGGTGTTGTGTGGGAGGGGAGTTGGGAGTGGATAAAGGATGTGTGTGTGGGGAGTGGGTGGTGGTGTGGTTGGGTCTGCGGGTGGGTGAAGGATATGTGTGAGGGTGGGGGATGTGTGTTTAGATGGGTGGTTGGGGTGTGTGAGTGTGGGTGGGTAGATAGGAGATGTATGTGTTGATGAGTGGGTGAGGGGTGTGTGGGTGTTGGTGGTTGACGGATAAGTACGTGTGTCTAGGAATGTGTGAGGGTATGAGTGTATGGGTTGGGGATGTGTGTGTGTGGGATGTGCGTGGATGGGAGGTGTGTGTTTGTGAATGGGGGATGTGTTGGTTGGTGGAATGTATGTGAGGGATGTGTGTATGGGTGGGGAGATTGTGCGTGGGTGGGGATGTGTGTGTATATGTGTAGGGGTGTGTGGTTAAGAGATGTGTGGCTGGGGGATGGGTGGGCGGAAAATGTGTGGTTGGGTAGAGGATGTGTGGTTGGGTGATTGTATATGAGTAAGGGTGTGTGGTTGGGGGATGGGTGGGTAGAGGATGTGTAGGTGGGTAGAAGATATGAGGGTGGGTGAGTGTGTGTAGGTTAGGAGATGGTGGGGGGGGGGTGTTTGTATGGGTGGGCTCAGGATCTGTGAGTGGGCTGGGGGAGATGGGGGATTATGTGGGTGGGTTCGGAATTTGTGTGTGGGTAGGTTCGGGATATGTGAGTTGACGGGGAGATGTGTGTGTGTGCGTGGGGGATGTGTGGCTGAGGAATGTGTGTTTGGCTGGGTGGTTGGAGGTGTGTGGTGGAGGAGGATATGTGGGTGAGTGATTGTTGGTGGGTAATGGGACAAGTAGTAGATATGTGAGTGGATGGGGAGATGTGTGTAGGTGGGTGGATGTGTGTGGGTGGGGGATGTGTGGGTTGGGGAATGTATGTGTGCTTGGGGTGTGGGTGGATGGGATGTGTGGTGGGTGAGAGGTGTGTGTGTGTGGGTGGGGAGATGTGTAGGTGTAGGGATGTGTGGATGGGTGGGGGATTGTATGTGTGTGTGGGTTATGTGTGTGGTTGTGTGGAGGAGTTGGAGTGAATGGGGGATGTGTGGGTGGGTGGTGGATGTGTCACATGACATAGTAATATGCATTGTTTATGTTTACAAAATGCATGTGACAATGTTATTTCCTATGCACTGTTGATGAAAGAAAGATGAGTGATTGGAAGGGCCTAATGTAAGACGGGCCTGCGTGCCCAATTTGTTACCCTTTGAAAATAAAGTCTGTTCGTTCGTTCGTTTATTAGTGCCTAGTGCATTGGTTGTACAGCCTGCGAGTCAGATTTTGTCCTAGCCCCAAGCACCCATTGAAGCAGGCAGGCTGTGGGGATCAGCACCCAATTCGCCGGGGGCTGCCCAGCTTGAGGCGGCCGGTTAGCTGATCAGTGACACCTGTAGGTGTCTCTCATTCTCACAGGCAACCCGTGGCGCCCCATGTCTACACCGATTGAAAAGGACTTATAACCCGTATATGTTGCTTCTCGCTTTGATTCCGAGACCAGTTAAGACCAGTGATGGAGTTATTGCCTTTCCATAACACAACGCCTGGGCTAAAATGTAGAGACCATGTGTTGCCCATGCAGAAAATCCTTCTCTCGGCCTGCCTAGTTCACTCCAGAGGAAAGGTAACACCTATACATCTAGAACAGACAAGCTGCAGAAGCTGTCGGATCGGCAAAGCACTGCTCTAACATGTCCACCTGTCGGAGCTTCTATCCTAGAACAGCTGCCAACCAAGGCTTAGGGTCTGTCTGTCCTGCCATGACATTTCGTTTTTGGATTGCATTTCCTCTCATCAGGATAAGGCTTGTACCCTCCCGATTGTGCTCTTCCGAAGCCGTTGGCACAATGTGGGGTGTCGGGTTTGGTAATCGCCACCCAACATTCGGCGCTAACAGAAAGCAGTTAATATATTCATTCATTCAGTAGCATGTCCTTTGCAGAACCTCGCTCCCATAACAACCTTCCGGAAAGCCTCTCGATCATAAGCAAGATGTCAGGCGTCCGATACACCCATCTGGAGATCATCCGTCACATCCTGCACCCATCTTCTCTTTGGCCTTCCTCTTCCTCTCTTCCCAGGCATATACCCCTCCATTATTGTTCTCTCCAAACGTTCATGACGTTTTAAGTGACCAACATATTTCAATTGTCTTTGTTTTATCGTCTTTAATAGCCAACCTTCTTCAATATTCAGCTCTTGAAGTATGGATGCATTTGTTCTTTTCTTTACCCAGGATATTCTTAGAACTCGTCTATAACATTTATATTCAAAGGCATTTATGCTGCTGTTCAGCTTGTTTAGTAAGTGTCCAGGTCTCACAGGCGTATGTTGCAATGGAAAGATGCATGCTCTTAAAAATCTAATTTGTGTAGTTCTGTCTGTCCCATTCCATAATTTATTCAATTGCTTTAGTCTTTGAAGAGCAATTGATAGTCGTCGTTTAATTTCTGTCATTGTGTCACCTTTGTTGGTAATCAATGACCCAAGATATTCAAAATTTCCCACCACCTCCATTTTTCCTCATTTATATATATTTCTTTCTTCATAGTGGTTTTATCTGTATGAATTATCTTTCTTTTAGCAATGTTGAGATACAAGTTGTGATTTTCACTATTCAATTGGGTTGAGACTGTTAGATTTTCTATACCAGTCTGTGTTATGAAGCGCAATACTGTATCATCAGCATACCGAATCTCTGGTATGTCATAACCACCAATATTTAGGGCATCGTATAGCTCCCTGTTTATATCATCTCTTACATTTCTCATTATATTTTCGGCGTACAGGTTAAACAAATAGGGGGACAGCACACATCCCTGACGGACTCCTTGCTTGATGTCAAACCAATCTTATGTCTCGCCATCTATTCTAACCGCTGCTTGTTGGTCTAGATATAGCACTCTTATGAGTTGTATTACATGTGGTGGAAAGCCCATATTCCTCATGATTTCCCAAAGTTTGTGATGTTGTACACAGTCAAATGCCTTTGAATAATCCACAAAACATGAAAATAGGTTTACATTAAATTCTCTACACTTCTCTATTATTAAGCGCATATTGAGAATGTGATCTCTTGTTCCTCTTCCTTGTCTAAATCCAGCTTGAACTACGTTAATTTCTTCTTCCATTTTCTTACGAAGTCTTCCCATTATGATTTTTAGTAGAATTTTACTTGCATGACTGATCAGAGCAACAGTTCTATCATTGGTGAATAATTTCAGGTTATATATATATTTAAATTCACTCCCTCCGCATTCCAGTGCATTATTTTTAGTCTTTGTTTGGTATGGCTAGACGCTCTATTATCTGGTCCCCTGGCTCCACAGGACATCTAAGAAGGACCTCCAGTCGTTTTGGTTGGACCCTTTTGAGGCATAGGGACCGGCACTGGGGGTCCACATCGGGATGAGCACCATGACGTTTTGCAGTAATTGCGTGGCATTAAAAATTCCGTGGTGCGCCTCCTAGCTGATTGCCTCGGTCTTCAGCACCTTTCCTTTACTAGAGCAGACTGTAGTCTTACTCGAGTTTAGATTTGTAGGCACGGACACACGTGACTGCGCATGCATGTATGTGCATACACATCTTGAGCATTCTGATTATTTTTGTGGTGCCAGAAACTCATCCCCCCCCCCCCCCCCCCCCCCCCCGCACACCGTTCATGGTAGTTAAAACAGGTTAGCCACGTGAAGGCCAGGAGTTAGACTTTTGCTGCCAGAAGTGTAATTACACGAGACATGGAGTATTTTGCAAGGTTGAGCGCTCATCGTAACTCTTTGCTGTCGGTTAGCGTAACAGCAACATTTGGAACTTATTTCTCAATATCGTCACTGGTCTGTCTATCCGTCCTCGGTTTTCTCGCCACTCGTCTTTAAGACTACATCTCCGCAGCTCCCACATAGTTTCTAGCTTGTCTGCTAATTGTCCGTGATTAGCTTTTCGAACATCAGGATTGTCACATTACAGCTCATTAGAACTCTTATTATCACCTCGATCGACACAAATGTGTTGCATCTCAGAGAAACGCTTATAAATAGGTGCATGCTCAAACACATTATTGCCATTTCCGGGGTTTTTTAAGATGAAACATCCCAGCTCTAAGTTTTTGTCTGTTTAAAGCCTTGGTTGGTTATTATTATAACGTATTTCTTTCCCTCTGGTTTATATTTGATGTCTAATATACTTCACAGCCTGGCATGTATAGTCTTATTCTAACTGTCTTCCGTGTGCAATTGTTATGTTAATCACACATATGTTACGTTTGACATAGTGTTATAAATGCAGTACATATATGTCGATATATTGCTATCAGTGTTACGTATTGTGAGGATTCAGATCTTAGTTATATGTGACTCAGCTTCCTATGGCTGTAGACGGTACTACCTGCTTTCTGTTAGCGAATATTGTTGCGCGGCACCCACCAAACTCGACACCCCACATTGTGCAAACGTCTTCAGGCGGAGAGTTAATTGAGAAGGTACAAGCCTTATCCTGGTGCGAGGAAAAACAACCTAAGTCCAAATGTCATAGCAGTAAAAACCAGGTCTTAAACTTATGTTAGCAAATAATTTATGCTCGAAGCTCCGAAAGGCAAATATTATTTGAATTACGACATATTCTGCAGTGTGTCTTGTTCCAGAAATATTAATGTTGCCTTTCCTCTGGAGCAAACTAGGCAGGCTTAGTGAGAGATAATGCTGGGCAACACATGGTCTCTACATTTCAGCCAAGGCTTTATGCGATGAAAAGGTTATTGTAACCTTTTTTTTAAAGCACAGTAACTAGTGTATATCAAGGCGGCCAACTGACAGTAGTTATCAAGATTGGGCGAACGTTAAATACGGTTGGATACATAGGTTTTAATGCTCCCTTTTCTTGGTGCCATGTGATACACACGAATCTCATCCCATGTATCATGTGCACTGTGACGATAAATAACTTGAATACAGATTCTGTCTTTGCCTTCTTTAATATTTCAGATGATTGCACAAGTATAATTGCCTTAGTAATAACAGTAAAGTGTAATTCCATTTTACACATTATTATATTGTTTAAGAAGACTTTCCTCTGTGTATTGTGTGTCTTGGAAATTGTGAATGAAGTATGAGTTGGTAGAATTAAATATTATATAAAGCACAGACGTTCGCCTACATGCCCTCTTTATGTAAGCTGGAATTCACATTGGGGAGGATATTACAGGTTTGCCTTTTTCGTAACGTGTTTAAAGAATGTGAACTGCCTCCTTCTGATACGAGTAACAAGTTCTCCTTGTAAGATAACGCTTTTAAAGATTTCTTCACTACTCTTTTCATCCGCCCACGGTGCTCTCATCTTTCTATTAAACCATATCTCCACAGCTTCAACATAATTCCTCACATGTCTTATAAGTCCAAGATTTCTCACTTTCATCTGGACTGGCTCAATACAGCTCTAAAGAACGTTTTTCCTGACCTCGATTGACACAAATATAATCCACAGAATGTTTTTCATCATGTGAACTCGTTCTATTGGTCGGACTATGCTAACATTTAATTTCCGTTATACTCCATGCAATAGCAAAAATACAGAGTATAAACGAATAATGGGAAGTGTTAGGGGACTCAGTTAATCAAATAAGCAATGAAATATTACCGAATATAAGTCAAAAAGCAAAAAAAAAAATAAAATAAAATCGATGACTAAAGAAATCTTAATAGTTCATGGACTAAAGAAGACAGGGCAAATATGATAAACAAGAATATTCTAAGATTAATGAAGAAATAAGAAATATAGTTGGTTAAACGAGCAGTGCAAGAAAACTGATACAACAAATATGCACAGACAAATCAGTGAGAGAGCGGAAAAGCAAAACAAACAAAAAAGTAAGAAGAATAAAAACAGTGTGTTTGACATAAAAAACTGGAAATATATTATTGTGTTAAGGTGCTATAATGAAACGGTTGAATGAATATATAAGATAATTATATGATGGAGAAAGGGAAGAATTAAAATACGAAAGTATCTTAGCAAGTCCACCTATTCTAAAAGTAGAAATCGCTGACGCTGTCTATCATATGAAGAAAGGAAAGCAGCTGGGCCAGATGAAATCACAATAGAATTACAAGTACTGGGATAATTTAAAGTAGATATAGTCACCAAAATGTTGAATGATATGTACAGCAGTGGGTACTTACGGAGCAATATGCTGAAATCTGTAGTTATAGTTATACGGAAAAAGGCCAGAAGAAATTAAATGCCAGGATTTCCGTACAACTAACCTCATAAACCACGTCACTAAGCGTCTACTTGGGATTATAATAAAAATAACAAGAACAAAAATATAACAGATAACACAGTATTGGTGGCGAATAATGCAAAATATCTATAACAGTTGTTTGACATCGTAGTAATAGAGAGTGCAAAGAAAGGACTTCCTTAAATATCAATACAACAGTAACAATGATGATATATTTGTAAAAAAAAAAAAAAAGCTAAACCAAAATGTGAAATGGAAATATAAGGAATAATTCTTAATAATAATTCTTAATTTAAAATACCTATGGACATTTATAACATCAGATGGGAGATGTCCAACATAGATTAAGAACAGAATAGGTCAAGCAAATCTCGCATTATAGAAAATGAAGAGTATCATATGCAATACATAACTATCGTTGAATGTAGGAAAGAGAGTGATAAAATACTATATGGAACCAGTTTTGCTGTATGGCAGAGAATCTTGGAATGTAAATGAACAAAGTAGGAAGAACGTGGCGGAATAGAGGTGTGGGTCTTGAGACACATGATGCGAATTCCTTGGACTGACAGAGTAACTAACAACGATTGCCTAAAGAGGCTAATGAAACTAGAACATTATATGCAACAATAATAAAGAGACTAACAACTGTCTTTGGTCATGTGATGAGAAGAGATGAATTGGAGAACATCGTGACAAATGGAAAGATCAAGGGGAAGGGAGGCAGAGGCACACCAAGAGAAATGATTATTGATGGATTGAGACGGTGACATAGAGGGATAGCATCAGAAGCGTTAATCCAGAACAACAATGCCCCAGATTTATGGAGTGACGTGAACTTCTACGCCGGATGGCTGGGCATTTAATGATGACGATGGATACTATTTCAGTCTGCTGGGATTAAAGTACACATATGCATATATATATATATATATATATATATATATATATATATATATATATATACATATATATATATATATATATATATATATATATATATATATATATATATATATATATATATATATATATATATATATATATATTAGGCCCAATGCAGTTATGTATTTGGTACTTGACGGTGATGATGATGACTAACTACCAAACTGAGCTGATACCGCTGTATGTCTGATACCTAGATTGCCCGCATAATGGCAAATGCCAGCCCGTGGGCCACGAGTACACTTTGAGGGGCTGCGAGCAGTATGTCTGTACCAACAACTCAGACGGCACTGTGGATTACACGTTTCAAAAAGAAAGTAAGTCAGTATGTATTTGTATATTACAACAACCAAAACATCATCACCGTCATCAACATCTTCATGAGCACAATATGAATGGGCTTGACGATCATGTTTCATCAAAACGACAAATCCCCAAACATAATATATCAGGAGATTTTTGTGTTTTTGTGTGTGTGTGTGTTTTTGTGTGTGTGTTGTTGTTTTTTTTTGTGTTTCTTTGTTTGTTTGATTTTTAATGTGCATATACTTTGCAGGACATTGCAGACAACACCAGTATTTTACTGCCGTTGTTGATGATTGGCAAATTTTACCTTCAGTAGTTTGCCATTGTTTCTGAAAAACCGTCTCACATACATCCGTAATTAACCAAGGCGACGCGTTCCGCTGCCGAATCTCGTGCAACTGTGTTGCGTACGAAAATATACGGGATTACGACCAAACATCCTTAACCCCTTTCATCAGTTTATATGTTTGTAATTTTGATATAATCAAGAAATATGTCTGTAATTTGATACCATCAAGTAATCTGCTTGTAATTTTGATACCATCATGAATGACTGCTATTAATCTTCACTCATTGTTTACCAGTGTATTAGTCGTCAACATTTTCCTGTTGTTAAATTATGTTCCGGTATTTCTCTTCTTATAATAAAGCCACGATATTGACCACCTCTTGTTTGTATGTGTGTCGTCCTTGTCTCTTAGCCTCTTTCAGATTAATTATAATTCTTATCACCTTCATCTTCGTCCCGGGACATGCGGGAGTCGAGGGAAATGAACGAGCTGATAAACTGGCTGGCTCTGCACCCCCTGCAGATGGTCAGCCCATGGATCGTGCCGATGTTATTAACGTCCTCAAAGATACGGCGAGAACAGAGGACTTTGACGTCAGTGAATCCACATGGCTGTTCAGGATGGAAGACATGAGAGTAAGAATCGGCACGGCCAGACGCGAGAGGTACATCGGCGCCTCGTCAACCAACGCAGAACTGGCACTATTACCCACCGGACGCTGATGCATATGCTCGGGGAGGATCTGAGCACCTATGGACATGTCCGGAGTGCAATGAAGATACCCCCAACTGATAACTGACAACTGATAACTGATATAATCTTATCGTGGCTACCCATGTTATTTAGATAATTCTTCTTTAATATCAGGTGTAATTGCTTCAATATGCTAATGTACTTGTGAATCATTGTTCATAATTCACAGCAATATGTTACCATTGGTTCTATCTAATCGAAATGACTCTCACAAAAAAAAGCATCAATGATAATAATTTGTTACTTAAGACATTCTTCATTATATAAAATGCAGTTTTAGCGGGACCTATTTTTGTTTACATTGATAAACAGAAGCCTTCAAAATGCCTAAACAGTGGAAAAACTATACCAATGCAGACTGCTATTTTGATTGTCCATCAATAATGATGATGACCATCAGTTGTAAGTATGGAGCCGTGAGTTCAAAGATGGCTGGTGAGGCCTAATTTGGCTCGAAATGTTCTTTGACAATGTGGATAAAGAATGCTTGACATTCCAGGAGTAGGATCTCCTGCAGTGGTTTCTCTGCCAGTCTTTTTTTTTCTCACAGCTCTTGCAGTCCAGTTTGCTTCACAAGTGATTGCACCCTTGCGTAATGATGTACGCCACGAATTTCGATCTTTAGCAGCAGTTCTCCCAAGTGTCGTGATAAATTCCAAAAGCTTTTAGTGAGATCTTCAGAGTGTCTTTAAAGCGTTTCCTCTGACCTCCTTGCGATGACAACGCAACTCGCCGTTAAAGAGAAAAAAATCGGTGTAGAGAGCCTGTAATCTGGCATACAAGTCAAGAGATCAGCTAGCGAATCTGATTCTTCATAAATAGAGTGTGGATACTGGGCATCGTCGCTCTTTCTAAGACTGAGTTTCTGGGATCTTGTCTTGCCATTTAATCTTCAGTAGCTTCCTATGGCCAGTGTCCCTGGCCTAGGAGTTAGCGACCTTTCTCCGTAATCCCGTATACTCTAGTGAATAACAAGACGACAGCGAGAATCGGTAGCGGTTCTAACCGCGTCATTTACTCAGGGAGTATGTGAGCCGGTCGCTCAGAAAGCAATGGCAAACTACTGAGCGTAATCTTGCCAATAAATCACAATCAACTGAAAATATGCTGATGTTAAAAGATATGCCCTGTAAAGGATATGCAATTCTGTTTGTTGTTGTTAGCTTCCTAAAGCAGACTGTGTGGAAGTGGTTTAATTCCTGGCGTCTCGCTGGTAAACAGTCCAGGTTTCACAAGCATACAGCAGTGTGGATATACAACTGCTTTGTAGACTTTCAGCTTTGTTGAAGGAGTGGCGAGGGCAATCTGGCCGACGCTCAGAGGAAGGAGAGACGGACATATAATCAGATTGCTACTGATACTATTGGTGTTGGAACTCTTAGCTGGCTGCTGAGGATGGGGACGAAGCGCCTATGGGAATGCCCCGAATATTATAATGTCGATCTCTAGATTAATCAATCAATCAATGTTTGCTGAATCTAGCTAACTTGATGAACTTGCCATCAAAATGGCTTGTTCTGTTTTACATTTTTGTGTGACAGCACACGACTAGCTTCTTGAATTGAAGACTGTTAGTAAAAACAGTTTGCTGTTTCTACAAAATATTCACCAACTCCGGGCATTTTCTTTCCCTCCCTTCGGTTGTTAAGTTGTATCCCAAAAACGGAATGTTTTGTTTGATAATGTCTTTTTTACATTGTACTCCTTGAAGACAGCCACTGCCTCAAGACACAACAAGCAACTGATATGCTAACTACTTTTATAAAACAGTACTTAGTTGTCCATCCGTCATTAATACACGGCATACGTCTTCAATCTTACGTTTATCATTCAGACTCATTGTTTTAATGAAATTCGAACAGTTAGAATTGTACAAAACTTTAAAACGAAATGAAACAAAACCTACTTCCGGCTATGTTTGAAAAAAAAATATTCGAAAGCAAGTAGTAAACTCATAATAAATTTCAGAAATATATTATACGTCAACACATAAATTAATTTGAAAATTGTAAAATATGGAGGTAATTTATAGCAGTAAAAGCCTTTCAAATTTAAAAATTACATCAAATTATTCACCGGAGAAATAAGTTATTCATAAAATCATCTTTACTAAATTGTTACAAGTCGATAAATATGTCTTTACATGAAAATCGATACATTCGCATTTTAGCACTACATGGTTCCAAATATTGCTGTATGTAGCCGATGGGGGTTTGGGGTTAGCGCCCAACTTTGAATAAATACCCCAATGGCTCGTGCATTCATCACCTTCTTCTTCTTCTTCTTCTTCTTCTTCTTCTTCTTCTTCTTCTTCTTCTTCTTCTTCTTCTTCTTCTTCTTCTTCTTCTTCTTCTTCTTCTTCTTTTTCTTCTTCTTCTTCTTCTTCTTCTTCTTCTTCTTCTTCTTCTTCTTCTTCTTCTTCTTCTTCTTCTTCTTCTTCTTCTTCTCTTCTTCTCTTCTTTTTCTTCTTCTGCTTCTTCTTCTTCTTCTTCTTCTTCTTCTTCTTCTTCTTCTTCTTCTTCTTCTTCTTCTTCTTCTTCTTCTTCTTCTTCTTCTTCTTCTTCTTCTTCTTCTTCTTCAGCGTTCCGAGCCATTGAGGTTCTTTGCTGCAGATACAATCCGTCTCCATTCGTCTCTCTGGTGGACCTTCTCTTGCCAGTCGTTGATTCCAAGTGCTTGTAGGTCTGTATATGTATTATCTCTCCACCGCCTTCTTGGTCTACCATTCATCACCTATGCAGCAAAAGTCCAACTCCTGGCCTTCTCGTGGCGGAACTGTTTTAACTAACAGGAGAAGGGGCGGCGGCCCTGGCGGTGAGTCACTGGTGCCGAGAAATAACCAGAACGCTCTAGATGGGTACGCACGTACATGCATGCGCAGACATGTGTGTGCGTGCTTACACAACTAAACTCGAATAAGATCACTGTCTGCTCTAGCAAAGGAAAGTTGCTTAATCGGAGACAACCAGCCAGGAGGCGCATCACATAAATTAGGATGCCATGCAACTACGCGTAATGAAATATCAAATATGTCGACTACTGCTAAACGTTATGGTGCTCGCCCTGCTTTCGACCCCCAGACAGGTGTAGTGCAGGAACCTATGCCTCGAAAGGGTCCAACCACAGCTACTGAAGGTCCTTCTCAGATGTCCTGTGGAGCCAAGGGACCTGAGAATAGAGGTCTGGCCATACCAAACAAAGACTAAAACTAATGCAATGGAATGCGGAGGGAGTCCTCAAAAAAAAAAAAAAAAAAAATAGAACTAGAAAACATCTTGGACCAAAAAAAAGGTAAGCGATGTTGCTTGCAAAAAATTCACCTCAACGAAAACGAAATGATGTCTCGGAAATTGCCAGTATTAAGGACACTACTTTCTGAACTTAGCAGTCAGCATAAGGTCGCCATATAGCGAATACCATCTCACTGTGGAGTACCCGGAAACGACAGAACTGATTGATTGGATAACTAAGGAGCAAAAGAAGAACAGCCTGATGTGCCCGTCACATACCACAAAAAGAAAAGAATGTTCACATCAGTCTGAAGGCCACCAACATCTTCTCAAGAGTTCAGTACCACTTATGGACAAACCAGAACAAGTCATTATTCTGCGCCTCAGAACAGGACACAATGGGTTACACAACCATATGTATACAAGATTTAAGATTGGTGAATCAACTATGTGCACATGGGGACTGGCGTCGCAGACAGCAGAGCACATACTCCAAGACTGCCCAAATTACAACATGTCTAAAAAGGACAGTTAAATTCATACAAGAGATAGCATTGCAGTTATAGACATATTTAAGGCAAACAAAAGAAGAATATCAATCATTACAATACGAAGGTCAAGGACTGTTTACAAAAATAGACAATTAGAAAGACATTTTATCAAACATGTTAAAACAATCATAACGGTACATGACATTCTATAAAATTCAACAAAATAACTTAAAAACGAATAAACTTTTTTTTTTTCTAACTGGCATCGCGGACCGCATGAAATCGGTTGCCGGGCCGCACCCCTGCCTTAAGGCATTAAAATAATATCATTGATTTACTTTTATTTAGGAAAAACAAAACTGCATTGGATTGCGCACTTGCCTGCACACACACACACACACACACACACACACACACGCACACACACACACACACACTCAGACTCGCCAGCGCCCGGGTGAGAATAAATGTAATAATATTTTTATTGACAACCGTCGTGGTAACATAGTCCTTAGATATGGACTTACATTAAATGTATACTTGCGCTAAAAATGGCGACATATTTCTATAAACACCAGATACATGTTGTGTGAGGGAACATGTCTTTCAAGATGGGGAAAACTTCACCGCTCCTGGAGACTCCGAATGTGTCAAGTTCAACTGTTCTAAGGGAGATGTTACCACCATCAAAGAAGGTAGATAGCTAATATGTTAACCTGCTTGTTCTTTTACCTGTAGTGTTTGTTCTATTAAATTGTTGTTAAGGTGACCGCATGTCCTTTACAGGACTTCGCAATCAACCCCATCACTTATGTTGGCTGTTTATGATCTCTTTGCAAGTTCAAATTCGGTAATTTGCCTTTGATTTCTAAACGACCGTGACCCATACCATTTATTGCAAAGCCCAACGCAAGGCGATCTGCTGCCAAATCGCTTGCAGCTGTGTTTTGAGCGGGGTATGTGCGTCCGTAACACCTTCGCCGAGGAGTGTTTGATCTTTTACCTGTAGTCCTTGTTTTATTACCGTTAGTGTTTGTTCTTTTACCTGTAGTGCTTGTTCTATTACTTGTAGGGTTTGGTATGTTACCTTTAGGGTTGGTTCTATAACCTGTAGTGTTTGTTCTATTACCTGTAGTGTTCGTTCAAACTTGGTTGTAATGTGGAAAGTGGTTCCCTCAGATCGTCCATAACGTTGTCGCAGTTGATGCATCAAGATAATTTGCGATTATGTGCCCTCTCTCTCTCTCTCTCTCTCTCTCTCTCTCTCTCTCTCTCTCTCTCTCTCTCTTGCCTGCACACACACACACACACACACACACACACACACACACACAACACAAACACAAACACGCATGCACGCACGCACCTGTACATCTACTTCCGGTTTCCGGCTACCAGCGGACGTGATTTCACAAGCTCTCCCAATGTTTATATATTTTAACAAAGTTTTGCCTATTTCAATCGAGATGCTGTGTATATCATTGTGTTTTTCTAAAATTGGATCTAATACTAATTAATATATTAAGTTTATGTGACTATTATTTAGTGAAATGCTGATTTCTTTGTGAAATGTAAGGTAAGAACGTTCAGTTTTAAAAACTACCAATTATCGATTAACGTCAACGTGTGATTTAACCATGTGGGACTAGCGCGTGGTTAGTCGCCAAGCACGCTTTACCGAAAGGCGGCGAACGTGTGTGTACTCCCGGCCTGTTGGAGCCTCATACATTACTAATATGGCGTCCAACTTAGGGAACTCTACTTTATCCAAGCGCCATGAAAATACAAACAAAGACAAGATGGGGAAAAGTTTGAAGAGCACGCCACCCAAACGTCGGATTTCTTCAACGCCAACTTCACACGTGTGGTCTAGTGAATCTGCAGACACTGATCCCAAGCTCAAGCTGGACGAACATCACAGTTCAGTAGCCCAATATGATGAGACTAACACATCATCTTTAGTCACTCTTTCCTCAGCCGAACCACACAACCACAACGCCTGTCGTGAACTCATCCAGGCTTTGGAGGACAGGCTAAAAGACTTTATTTCCAACAACACAACTAATATCATTGCCGTGTTTAAAGAAGAAAATGCTCGCCTTCAAAAAGAAATCCGCCTCCTTAAAGAAGAGAAGGACACCTTTAAAACAACAATCCATGCCTTAAAACTAAAGAGTCCACAGTCATTTGACAAAAGTGCACAAACAGAAAGTATTCATAGTGCTGCAGAGGTGTGTATGACCAGTGGATATTCGTCGCAAAATGACATACAGTTAGTTTCCACAGGCTGCAACACTACTAAACCTGTAGAACGCGCACCATCCATCTACCCCATTGATGTGCGTGTCAGCAATAGGTCCCAGGCCTCAAGTGTAGACTCTCCAGCAGCAAACGAAAAGTTAAAGAGCTCAGCCACTACCACTACTGAGCATCAACAACCAGCCAAAACAAGCAACGACTATAATAAACAAGAACGCATGAAAGATGACAGTGATCAGTGGCAAGAAATCAAACGGGCGCGTCAACAGCGTGAAATAACAATGGATGACAGTGCAACTCATGTCGTCATTGGAGACTCTCTGCTCAAGGGAATCTATAGTGACCGCATGTCATCTTCTGACAGCGAAACTACCTCGATCTACCCGCTACCAGGAGCTGACATTGACAGACTGACCTCTACACTGCGGAAATTCAAAGTGAATGATAGAATTAGAAGAACAACAGTCCATATCGGTGTCAACAATATTATGAACAATCACATCATAAGCACCTCACAACTCGCTACATTGGAGGTGTTGTTGCGCAAGAAATTTCCTAAAGCATCTATTTTCTTTTCATCAATCATCCCGCCATGTTATGGATTCCAGCGCCGCACTGCCGATGCTGGCAATCTGACTCTACATAAATGTTGCCAAGAAACTAACAATGCTTTCATTAATAATACCCCGTATTTCACATCGCCGTCCGGGGCTCCCAAGAAAAAACTATATAAGGATCAATTACATTGTTCAAAACTAGGAACTAGCATACTAGCGAAGAACATAAAATATCCTCAACGTACACAACAATTAGAACCAGTTTCAGTTACAGGAGTAAATCGATCTTCACCTCCGGCTGTAGCCATCTCTCAGTGTTCAGAAAACACTCAACCTCTGCCCACACCACCCGTGCCTATTCCCCAGGAATACAAGGCTGTAAATAGCGACCCAGGCTCCAATCCCAATGTTGCTAACTATGGTGCATTGTTTCCTCCCTTGCCCATAAAACAGTCTCCACCTAGCATGTCAAAGGGGACACCGATAAACAATGTTGCGGTGCCCCCGATGCCTGCTTCCAATGTAGGCACTTCCAGTAGCTCTCATAGCAGTGGTTCCTCGTTGGACGGTAATCCACACTCTTATCAGTGGAATTGTCAACTTTAACAGCTAATGCATTACAATCCTGCAGCCCTGCACCAAGCTTTAATGATGTCACTCCATCACAGACATTTTCCTATCCCCTCTAATAGTCGTAACTACCACTAAATAAAGTTTCAAAACCTCTGAAATTTTTCTACCACAAACGACATCATCTTTTCATTGTGTAATGTTCACCAATCACGATCAGTGGCTCAACAAAGATGGTCTACATATAGGCCATCTCAACATCTATCATTTGCTCAATAAATTACCTGAGCTTTCAGTAATACTATGCAAACAGTTCCATGTGTTTGGAATCACAGAAAGTCGTCTCAACGACAAAATAACCGACTCTGAAATCTCTCTTAAGGGATTTAAAGTAATTCGAAGAGACGCAAATCAAAAATTAGAGACAGGTATTGCTGTATACATTTCAAATTCTCTCAACTGTTCCCGTAGAAGTGATCTCGAGATAGAAGAGATAGAATGTGTTTGGTTAGAGGTGAAGCCAGTCAGCCAGCAACCGTTTCTCATTGGATACCTATATCGAAATCCCTGTGCTGGGTATAGTTGGTATGACTGTTTCACTACAATGATGGATAGGGTGTTTACAGCAGGTAGAGAAGTCATGATATTAGGTGACTTTAACATAGATATTACTAAATCCAACCAGACATGGGAAGATATCATTCTATCTTACAATTTCAAACAACTAATAAATCGTCCCACAAGAGTTACAGACACCTCCTCAACTATAATTGATCATATATATGTTACTTGCCAGTTAATATTACCGAATGTTCTGTTCCTGTTAGTGCAGTTAGTGACCATTACCCAATATGTTGTACATGGTCGAAAATTGGGTTCAAAACTCCTAAAAATAAACATTTAAGCATAAAATTTAGAAACTTTAAAGCTCTCAACCAATATTTATTTTTGAAGACTTAAAAAATGCAGCCCTTGAACATGTTTACCAACTTCCTGATCCGGATGATGCACTAGCTTACTGGACAAAGACAGTCTACAATGTATTTGATAAACATGTGCCAGTCAAAGAAGTTCGAGTCAAGAATCAACATAAGTCCCCGTGGGTCACTAGCGAAGTTCTCGAAATCATGAGAGAACGAGATACAGCACACAAAAATAAAGATTTTATCAATTACCGCAGACTAAGAAATAAAGTTAAATATGAAATTCGTAGGATAAAGAAAGATCATTTCAAAAATTTGATTGTAGATAAATCAAATAATACAAATATATGGAAGGCTATTAACTCGCTAACCAACAAGAAACACGCTTCAGAGTCAGCAATACCAAACTCTATAACATGCGAGGATTTCAGTTACTTCTTTCAATCAGAAATAGAGAATCTAAAGTCCTCAATACCAGACTCAGTATGTAATTTAAGTTCACTGTCATCATTCTGTGAAAGGAAGTGCTCTAGAAATATTCCCCCTGAGATTACCTTGATGTCTGTTGCAGAAGTATATAAATATCTCTCGAATCTCAAAGCAACAAATTCAGAAGGCCTAGATGGTATCAGTAATAGAATTCTTCGGTGTGCTGCACCTATTATTAGTGAGTCCTTAACGTTCATATATAACCAGTGCCTATCCAAAAACTACTTTCCATCTGCCTTTAAAGTTGCTAAAGTGTATCCTCTACTTAAAACTAGCTCAACTGATATTAGCGTCTTGGGTAATTATAGACCTATTTCCTTACTATCGTCGCTTTCAAAGCCATTAGAAAAAACACATGCATAAAATAACACTACATCATTTAATTAACAACGATCTAATAATTGACAGTCAATCTGGGTTTCGACCTAAATATTCTTGCCATAGTGCCCTTAACAAAAATGACCGATCACTGGCATCTTTGTATCAACAATGGCAACATTTGTGGAGCAGTATTTGTAGACTTTAAAAAGGCCTTTGATATGGTAGCTCATGATATTTTAATTAGAAAATTAAAACACATGAAGACTAGCACAATATAGTGAACCTAATTACGTCATTTTTATCAGACAGACAACAAGTAGTGTCCTTCAATAACTGTCTATCAAGACCCACACAACTTAATTTTGGGGTGCCTCAGGGACTCAATACTAGGTCCGCTGCTTTTTGCAGTGTATATTAACGATCTTCCTTTATACCTCAATACTTCGTGTGATCTATTTGCGGGCGACTGCACTATTTACACAAGTCAAGAGAGCCTTTGTGAACTTAGAGAGCTCTTTACAAAACGATCTTGACAACCTTAGTAGATGGAGCAATGAAAACGCATGTTAATTAACATCGACAAAACCAAATCCATGCTAATAACGACCAGACAAAACTACAGACCCTAGCCATAACTGGTGACACCGTTCGAGCTCCACGTGGACACGTTACCTATAATTAATGTAAATGAACATAAAACATTAGGTCTTTTAATTGACAGACATTTAAAACTGGAGCCCCTCATGTTCACGCCCTTACCAAGAGAATATCACAAAAAGTTTACCAACTTGCTAAAATTCAACACTTTTTGATGAAAGCACACGTAAAATATTCTATGCATCCTATATCCAATCACCTCTCGATTATTCGTTCCACAGTCCTGGGATGGCTGCCGAAATCTAATATGAAACGATTGTGTTCGCTTCAAAACCGCGCTATACGTCTAGTTTCTAGCACAAAGCACGTTGAAAGTAATAAATTATACAGCCATCTAAGACTTCTACCACTTCAAAAGCGCTTCCTTTTTAACAAAGCCAAATTAGTGAATAAAATTATATCTGAAAATACCCCAGAGTATCTTCTACTGTTAATTCAATCTAATGCAATGAACAGTAAGCGCTTAAATTTATTACAGCTTCCTAAGCCTAGATTGGACTTATACAAAACTTGTTTCGCATACTTCTGGTGCTCACTTGTGGAATAGCCTTCCACCAGAACTGAAAACACCAATGAGTCCCTACACATTCAACCGAGAACTCTTTCAATACCTTACTTCATACCGACTATATGCCTCCATAAGTCACCTACTAGTATCATTTTTCCACTATCATTCTTCACTGTATGTGTGTGAACGAGACAGTGGGTGAGAGAGTGAGTGAGAAAGAGTGTGAGTGGAAGAATTAGTATGCGTGAGAGTAAGAGAGTATGCATGCGCGTGTGCCTGAGTGAGTGTAAAAGTGAGTGAGTGTGTGGACATATGTGTGAGAGATTTAGTTAGAGAATGAGTGAATCTGAGAGAGTGGATGTGCTGTGTGTTTGCCTGTCTGTGTGATAGAGTGTGAAAGTTAGTGAGTGAGTGTGAGTTAGAGAGTCATCGAGTAAATGAGTGAAAAAGGGAGCGTGAGTGAGTGAGAGAGAATTTGTTGGTATGCGTGTATGTGCGCGAATGAGTGAGTGTGAGAGCGAGTGAGTGTGTAAAGAGAGAGAGAGAGAGCGTGGCTGAATGAGAGAATGCATGAGAAAGTGTGATGTATGTGTGCATATCTGGATGGGTGTATATGTGTGTACATGTGTGTATCTGTGTGTGACTCTGTGTATATGTCTGTATGTGTGTTAAGGGTGTGCGTTCATGTGTTTTATATGCGTTTATATGCATGTGAGTGTGTGTATGTGTGTATGGATGAGGTGTGTGTGTGTATGTGTGCTGCTGTGTATGTATTGTATATCTTTGTATGTGTAAGTGTGCATGCATGCCGTGTATGCGAGGGGAGTGTATATTCGGGTGTTATGTGAGTACGTGTGAGTAAATATATGGATGTGTGCAGGTGTGTGTATTGCGTGGGTATGAGGTGTGTGGGTGTGTGTAGTACATGTGTGTGAGAGAGAAGAGAGAGAGAGAGAGAGAGTGGAGCGCACGCATGTCATCTAACATGCTGATCCATAGTTTTGTGTATTCTCATTTTTTTTTCGTATTATCAATTTGATGGCACTTGATTTTAACATGCATTAAAATGAATTCATGTAAATTACTGTAAAGCAAGTGAGAGAGTTAGTGAATGTAAGTGAGAGAGAGGAGAGAGAAGGAGAGTGAATGAGTGTGAGAGTGTGTGTATGTAAAGAGAGAGAGAGGAGAGAGAGAGAGTTGAGCCATGCATGTCATGTAACATGCTATTCCAATATTTTTTTATGTATTCTCATCTTCTATTACGAGGTATCGTTAATGCCACCTGATTGTCCTGGTAACATGCCATTCCATATTTTTTTTTAAAATTCTCATCTTATCATTTTGTATGCCACCTTGATTTTATCATGTAATAATACAACATTACTGTGATGTGAGTGAGAGAGTTAGGGAGAGAGAGAGAGAGAGATGAGAGCAAGAGAGAGAGAGAGCAAGAGAGAGAGAGAGAGAGTAAGAGAGAGAGAGAGGGAGGGAGAAAAAAAAGAGAGTTGAATTGCATCACTAATTTTTACGCTACATAATGTATATGTACAATTTTTCCTCCACTTCTTGCAATTGCGAGAATTCTCACGACAATCGTCAGTGTCTCAATTGTGTGTAAATTGTGGGAGTTTGTTCTTATTAGTTTCAGTTATCATGTGAGGCATCATGTATTGTCTAGATGTGAGGATGTATGTATGGGTGTGTATGTGAGGGATATGTGTGTGTGTGTGGGGAGGGGGGGGGATGTGTGTGTGCCTGTGTAAGAGAGAGAGAGAGAGAGAGAGAGAGAGGAGAGAGAAGAGAGAGAGAGAGAGAGAGAGAGAGAGAGAGAGAGAGAGAATTCAGTGCTCGCATGTCCTGTAACATGCCATTCCATATTTTTTATGTATTTTTCATCTTTCACATTATCTTTATGTATGACACTTGATTTTATCATGTATATCATAACACTTAACATTACTCATGTGAGAGCGTTAGTGAGTGTGTGAGAGAGAGAGAGAGAGAGAGAGAGAGAGAGAGAGAGAGAGAGAGAGAGAAAGACAGAAGAAGATAGAGAGAGAGGAGTTAGAGAGAGAGAGAGTTGAATTGCATCACTAATCTTTTTAACTTCTGGTATGGTAGGAAGTGTGTCCTGGTGGTCAAGAGATAGCAGGGCCTCTATGGCACTGAGAGCATCATCCGCTAGTTTGGTCTCACTTAAGTAAAGCTCTAAACACTGCTCTACCCATCTATCCATCTGCTGTTTCTTATCAGTGATAATTCTCCATTCAAGGTTTGCAGTGGTGTACTTTTTTATCATAGGCTACAGGCTTTTTTTATCCATTCGTACATGTTTCTGATGTTTCCCTTATCACTTGCGATTTGAATGGACTCACTTAACTTGAGTCATTTGCACACTGCCTGGCAACCTTTTGCACATCCTTCCTATATTGCTTCAACTCACTCATAGTGTTGCATGTTGTTCTTTCTTTGTTTCTTAAGAGAGCTATCTTCATTTATCAATCAAGGGCTGCAGTAGCTGGCTGTTTGCAGCAAACCAGTCTGCCTCTTATGACCCACAGTGACGTAAACCCCTACGGCAGTTTTATAAAGGTTTTCTTTAAGTTGACCCCACTTTTCATTTACTGTACAATTTTCTGATGTATCAGTGAACGCGTCTTCAAGTTGCTTTTGAAACTCAAAGAACTTTTCATGATCGTGAATGTTAATAATATTAATCCTGGGCTAGATTTATGTTTGGCTGTGTAGATTCTCTTTCGTCTCAGTCTAACTCGTGCAACAACCAAAGAATGATCCGTATCACAGTGAGCATTGTGGTAACTTCGAGTTAATGATGTATGGTTCAGATGTTGTCTCCGTGTGATGATGAATCTGATACCAATGGCCGGATCTTGGATGTTTCCATGTGACCTTATGCAGCTCTTTTGTTTCAAAAAAGGAGTTTGTAATACTTAGGTCATTTCTGGTGCAATGGTAGATCAGCCTTTGTCCATTTTCATTCATGCGACCAATGTTGTATTTTCCAAGGCACACCGGCCATGAACTCGAGTCCTTGCCCACACGAGCATTGCAATCACAGAGCATATAAATGTAGTCGGAGTTTGGAACTGCCTTGATCACGGAGTCTAACTCCTCATAGAACGAATCTTTCACATCATCAGAGGAATCGAGTGTCGGTGCATATGCAGTAATAATGGTGGCAAAACCACAAGAGGTTGCTAAGTGCAGGGATAATAGTTTTTCATTTCCTTCTGCTGGAATTTCAATCATTCCCAGTAGCGAATTCTTCACTGCAAAGCCTACACCGTGTTGCCGTTTTCTGCCTGACCCCTACCATTCCAAAAAATGGTGTAATTGTTTTCCCTGAGTGACTATTCCACAGCGAAGCGAGTCTCTACAGGCCAGCAATAACAATGTTAAGACGATTGAGTTCGGCATAAATCACAGCCGTTTTTCTTACATGTTAATTTTCGTCAAGTCAGTGGAAATCACGGACACATGGTTCTTTCGTTCCATGTTGCCATCCGTTGCTTGAGGTTGTTAATTTCTTTTTATTATAGTTTTTATGTTTTTAGTTATTATGTTATAGAAATTGATAGCGAGAGGGTGTGTGTCTGTCTGTGTGTGAGTGAGAGTGAAAGAGAGTGTAATATTGAGTAAATGAAAGATGGAGAGAGTGACTTAGTGGGTGAAATAGTGATTGCGAGTGAGAGAGAGAGAGAGAGAGAGAGAGAGAGGAGAGAGAGAGAGAGAGAGAGAGAGAGAGAGAGCAAACGAGAGAGAGAGACAGTGGAAGAATGGATCTGTTAATGTGTGTGTATGTGTGCGCGCATTGTTTGTGAGTGTCCATGGCTGTGTGTTGGTGAGAAGAGAGAGACAGACAGAGAAAAAGAGAGAGAGAGATTTAAGAGCACGCATATGATGTACTACAGGAGACAAATGAACATCGTAAACTGATTAGAGAAATTAGACGTAGACAGTCAAAATTATTTGGACATGTTATGAGAAGAAATGAATTGGAGAACTTAGTGACAACTGGCAAGATCGAGGGGAACAGACCAAGAGGAAGACCGAGAGAAAAATACCTGGATGGCTTGGCCACATGGCATGGAATAGACAGGAACACTGAGCTGATCCACGACACTGGTGATCGAGTGAAATGGCGAGTCATGACCGCCCACGCTTTCCGGCATGGCACATGATTGATTGATTGATTGATATGATGTAACATGCTATTCCATATATTTTGTGTATTCTCACGTTCATATTACCACTTTGAATGCCAATTGATGTTATAATTTATAACATGAACATAAGAGAGAGAGAGAGAGAGAGAGAGAGAGAGAGAGAGAGAGAGAGAGAGAGAGAGAGAGAGAGAGAGAGAGACAGACAGACAGACAGACAGGCAGACAGACAGACAGACAGACAGACAGACAGACAGACAGAGAGTTAATGAGTGTGAGTGTGTGCCTGTGTAATAAAGAGAGAGAGAGAGAGAGAGAGAGAGAGAGAGAGGGAGAGAGAGGGGGAGAGAGAGACAGAGAGAGAGAGAGAGGGTGTTGAGTGCACGCATGTCCTGTAATATGCCATTCCATATTTCTTGTGTATTTTCATCTTTCACATTATCAATTTGTATGTATGACATTTAGAATTAAATTGTAAAAAGACACAGATTATGGTCGTCACTAGGAAGAACGAAATACCACAGTGTAATATACAAGTAAATGGGAATATTCTTCAACAAGTGAATAGGTACAATTATCTCGGAACAGTAATAACATCTGATGGGAGATGCCTTGAAGAGATTAGAACAAGAATCGCCATGGCAAAAGTAGCCTTTAGCAAGATGAAAAACATACTGACCAATAAAAAGATGTCAATTGAAACGAGAAAAAGAGTGTTGAGATGCTACATAGAACCTGTACTTTTATATGGATGTGAAGCTTGGACAATGAGCAGCCAGGCTGAAAAACATCTGATGACTGTGGAAAGTGGTTTCTGAGGAAAATGCAAAGAATACCATGGACAGCCAGAAAGACCAATGAACAAGTCCTTCAAGAAACAAATGAAGATCGTAAACTGATCAGAGACATTAGACGTAGACAGTCACAATTTTTTGGGCATGTTATGAGAAGAAATGATTTGGAGAACTTGGTGACAACTGGTAAGATCGAGGGGAACAGACCAAGGGGAAGACCTAGAAACAAGTATCTGGATGGCTTGGCCTTGTGGCATGGTCGAGACAGAAACACCGAATTGATCCACGACTCTGTTGATCGAGTGAGATGGCAGAACATGACCGCCCACGCTTACCGGCATGGCACATGATGGATGGATGGATGTATGACACTTGATTTTATCATGTATAATATAACATTACTGTAATGTGAGCGAGAGCGTTAGTGAGTGGGAGAGAGAGAGAGAAAGGGAGAGAGAGAGAGAGAGAGAAAAGAGATAGAGAAGAGAGAGAGAGAGAGAGAGAGAGAGAGAGAGAGAGAGAGAGAGAGAGAGAGAGTTGAATTGCATCACTAATTTTTAAGTTACATAATGTATATGTACACTTTTTCTCCATTGTCTTTACAATTTTGCGACAATGCTCACGAAAATCGTCAATGTGTGTGTGTGGGTGGATTCGTGATGTAGGTGGGTGGGTTTAGGATGTATGGGTGGGCGGGGTGGGATTGTGTGGGTGGGTGGGGGATTTGTGTGTGGGTACGTTCGGGATGTATGGGTTGGCGGGGAGATGTGTGTGTGGGTGGGGATGTGTGTTTGGCTAGGTCGCTGTGGGTGAGTGGGTGGAGGAGGATACGTGGGTGGATAATTGATGGTGGTTTATAGGATGGATGGGGGATATATGTGTGGGTGGGGAGATGTGGGTGGGGAGATATGTGGTGGGTGGGAGATGTGTGCAGGTAGGGGTGGTCTGTGGGTTTGGGGATGTGTGTGGGTGAGGGATGTGTATGGGTGTGGGATGTTTGGGTGATGGGTGGAGGAGTGTGTGTGGGTGAGAGATGTGTGGGTGAATGTAGTGTGGGGGATGTGTGTAGGGTTGGGGTAGGGGTGCGTGATGGGTGTGGGTGATGGATTTTTGCGATGTGTGTGTGGGTGGGGGATATGTCTGGCTGGGTGGGGTGTGTGTGGCTGGATGGAGGATGTATGTGTGGGTAGTGAGGGTGATTGTAGTTTGGGGATGTGGTGGATGGGTAGGAGATGTGTGAGAAGATGTGTGTGTGTGGGTGAGAGATGTGTCTTTGGGATGTGTGTGGGTGTGGTGTTGTGTGGGAGGGGAGTTGGGAGTGGATAAAGGATGTGTGTGTGGGGAGTGGGTGGTGGTGTGGTTGGGTCTGCGGGTGGGTGAAGGATATGTGTGAGGGTGGGGGATGTGTGTTTAGATGGGTGGTTGGGGTGTGTGAGTGTGGGTGGGTAGATAGGAGATGTATGTGTTGATGAGTGGGTGAGGGGTGTGTGGGTGTTGGTGGTTGACGGATAAGTACGTGTGTCTAGGAATGTGTGAGGGTATGAGTGTATGGGTTGGGGATGTGTGTGTGTGGGATGTGCGTGGATGGGAGGTGTGTGTTTGTGAATGGGGGATGTGTTGGTTGGTGGAATGTATGTGAGGGATGTGTGTATGGGTGGGGAGATTGTGCGTGGGTGGGGATGTGTGTGTATATGTGTAGGGGTGTGTGGTTAAGAGATGTGTGGCTGGGGGATGGGTGGGCGGAAAATGTGTGGTGGGTAGAGGATGTGTGGTTGGGTGATTGTATATGAGTAAGGGTGTGTGGTGGGGGATGGGTGGGTAGAGGATGTGTAGGTGGGTAGAAGATATGAGGGTGGGTGAGTGTGTGTAGGTTAGGAGATGGTGGGGGGGGGGTGTTTGTATGGGTTTGGGCTCAGGATCTGTGAGTGGGCTGGGGAGATGGGGAGATTATGTGGGTGGGTTCGGAATTTGTGTTGTGGGTAGGTTCGGGATATGTGAGTTGACGGGGAGATGTGTGTGGTGCCTGGGGGATGTGTGGCTGAGGAATGTGTGTTTGGCTGGGTGGTTGGAGGTGTGGTGGTGGAGGAGGATATGTGGGTGAGTGATTGTTGGTGGGTAATGGGACAGGGTAGAGGATATGTGAGTGGAGTGGGGAGATGTGTGTAGGTGGGTGGATGTGTGTGGGTGGGGGATGTGTGGGTTGGGGAATGTATGTGTGCTTGGGGTGTGGGTGGATGGGATGTGTGGTGGGTGAGAGGTGTGTGTGGTGGGTGGGGAGATGTGTAGGTGTAGGGATGTGTGGATGGGTGGGGGATGTATGTGTGTGTGGGTTATGTGTGTGGTTGTGTGGAGTGAGTTGGAGTGAATGGGGGATTGTGTGGGTGGGTGGTGGATGTGTCACATGACATAGTAATATGCATTGTTTATGTTTACAAAATGCATGTGACAATGTTATTTTCCTATGCACTGTTGATGAAAGAAGATGAGTGATTGGAAGGGCCTAATGTTAAGACGGGCCTGCGTGCCCAATTTGTTACCTTTGAAATAAAGTCTGTTCGTTCGTTCGTTTATTAGTGCCTAGTGCATTGGTTGTACAGCCTGCGAGTCAGATTTTGTCCTAGCCCCAAGCACCCATTGAAGCAGGCAGGCTGTGGGGATCAGCACCCAATTCGCCGGGGGCTGCCCAGCTTGAGGCGGCCGTTAGCTGATCAGTGACACCTGTAGGTGTCTCTCATTCTCACAGGCAACCCGTGGCGCCCCATGTCTACACCGATTGAAAAGGACTTATAACCCGTATATGTTGCTTCTCGCTTTGATTCCGAGACCAGTTAAGACCAGTGATGGAGTTATTGCCTTTCCATAACACAACGCCTGGGCTAAAATGTAGAGACCATGTGTTGCCCATGCAGAATAATCCTTCTCTCGGCCTGCCTAGTTCACTCCAGAGGAAAGGTAACACCTATACATCTAGAACAAGACAAGCTGCAGAAGCTGTCGGATCGGCAAAGCAATGCTCTAACTGTCCACCTGTCGGAGCTTCTATCCTAGAACAGCTGCCAACCAAGGCTTAGGGTCTGGTCTGTCCTGCCATGACATTTCGTTTTTGGATTGCATTTCCTCTCATCAGGATAAGGCTTGTACCCTCCCGATTGTGCTCTTCCGAAGCCGTTGGCACAATGTGGGGTGTCGGGTTTGGTAATCGCCACCCAACATTCGGCGCTAACAGAAAGCAGTTAATATATTCATTCATTCAGTAGCATGTCCTTTGCAGAACCTCGCTCCCATAACAACCTTCCGGAAAGCCTCTCGATCATAAGCAAGATGTCAGGCGTCCGATACACCCATCTGGAGATCATCCGTCACATCCTGCACCCATCTTCTCTTTGGCCTTCCTCTTCCTCTCTTCCCAGGCATATACCCCTCCATTATTGTTCTCTCCAAACGTTCATGACGTTTTAAGTGACCAACATATTTCAATTGTCTTTGTTTTATCGTCTTTAATAGCCAACCTTCTTCAATATTCAGCTCTTGAAGTATGGATGCATTTGTTCTTTTCTTTACCCAGGATATTCTTAGAACTCGTCTATAACATTTATATTCAAAGGCATTTATGTGCTGTTCAGCTTGTTTAGTAAGTGTCCAGGTCTCACAGGCGTATTTTGCAATGGAAAAGATGCATGCTCTTAAAAATCTAATTTGTGTACTTCTGTCTGTCCCATTCCATAATTTATTCAATTGCTTTAGTCTTTGAAGAGCAATTGATAGTCGTCGTTTAATTTCTGTCATTGTGTCACCTTTGTTGGTAATCAATGACCCAAGATATTCAAAATTTTCCACCACCTCCAATTTTTCCTCATTAACTATATATTTCTTTCTCCATAGTGGTTTTATCTGTATGCATTATCTTTGTTTTTGCAATGTTGAAGATACAAGTTGTGATTTTCACTATTCAATTGGGTTGAGGCTATTAGATTTTCTATACCAGTCTGTGTTGTGGATAGCAATACTGTATCATCAGCATACCGAATCTCTGGTATGTCATGACCACCAATATTTAGGGCATCATATAGCTCCCTGTTTATATCATCTCTTACATTTCTCATTATATTTTCGGCGTACAGGTTAAACAAATAGGGGGACAGCACACATCCCTGACGGACTCCTTGCTTGATGTCAAACCAATCTTATGTCTCGCCATCTATTCTAACCGCTGCTTGTTGGTCTAGATAGAGCACTTCTTATGAGTTGTATTACATGTGGTGGAAAGCCCATATTCCTCATGATTTCCCAAAGTTTGTGATGTTGTACACAGTCAAATGCCTTTGAATAATCCACAAAACATGAAATAGGTTTACATTAAATTCTCTACACTTCTCTATTATTAAGCGCATATTGAGAATGTGATCTCTTGTTCCTCTTCCTTGTCTAAATCCAGCTTGAACTACGTTAATTTCTTCTTCCATTTTCTTACGAAGTCTTCCCATTATGATTTTTAGTAGAATTTTACTTGCATGACTGATCAGAGCAACAGTTCTATCAGTTGGTGAATAATTTCAGGTTATATATATATTTAAATTCACTCCCTCCGCATTCCAGTGCATTATTTTTAGTCTTTGTTTGGTATGGCTAGACGCTCTATTATCTGGTCCCCTGGCTCCACAGGACATCTAAGAAGGACCTCCAGTCGTTTTGGTTGGACCCTTTTGAGGCATAGGGACCGGCACTGGGGGTCCACATCGGGATGAGCACCATGACGTTTTGCAGTAATTGCGTGGCATTAAAAATTCCGTGGTGCGCCTCCTAGCTGATTGCCTCGGTCTTCAGCACCTTTCCTTTACTAGAGCAGACTGTAGTCTTACTCGAGTTTAGATTTGTAGGCACGGACACACGTGACTGCGCATGCATGTATGTGCATACACATCTTGAGCATTCTGATTATTTTTGTGGTGCCAGAAACTCATCCCCCCCCCGCACACCTTTCATGGTAGTTAAAACAGGTTAGCCACGTGAAGGCCAGGAGTTAGACTTTTGCTGCCAGAAGTGTAATTACACGAGACATGGAGTATTTTGCAAGGTTGAGCGCTCATCGTAACTCTTTGCTGTCGGTTAGCGTAACAGCAACATTTGGAACTTATTTCTCAATATCGTCACTGGTCTGTCTATCCGTCCTCGGTTTTCTCGCCACTCGTCTTTAAGACTACATCTCCGCAGCTCCCACATAGTTTCTAGCTTGTCTGCTAATTGTCCGTGATTAGCTTTCGAACATCAGGATTGTCACATTACAGCTCATTAAGAACTCTTATTATCACCTCGATCGACACAAATGTGTTGCATCTCAGAGAAACGCTTATAAATAGGTGCATGCTCAAACACATTATTGCCATTTCCGGGTTTTTTAAGATGAAACATCCCAGCTCTAAGTTTTGTCTGTTAAAGCCTTGGTTGGTTATTATTATAACGTATTTCTTTCCCTCTGGTTTATATTTGATGTCTAATATACTTCACAGCCTGGCATGTATAGTCTTATTTCTAACTGTCTTCCGTGTGCAATTGTTATGTTAATCACACATATGTTACGTTTGACATAGTGTTATAAATGCAGTACATATATGTCGATATATTGCTATCAGTGTTACGTATTGTGAGGAATTCAGATCTTAGTTATATGTGACTCAGCTTCCTATGGCTGTAGACGGTACTACCTGCTTTCTGTTAGCGAATATTGTTGCGCGGCACCCACCAAACTCGACACCCCACATTGTGCAAACGTCTTCAGGCGGAGAGTTAATTGAGAAGGTACAAGCCTTATCCTGGTGCGAGGAAAAACAACCTAAGTCCAAATGTCATAGCAGTAAAAACCAGGTCTTAAACTTATGTTAGCAAATAATTTATGCTCGAAGCTCCGAAAGGCAAATATTATTTGAATTACGACATATTCTGCAGTGTGTCTTGTTCCAGAAATATTAATGTTGCCTTTCCTCTGGAGCAAACTAGGCAGGCTTAGTGAGAGATAATGCTGGGCAACACATGGTCTCTACATTTCAGCCAAGGCTTTATGCGATGAAAAGGTTATTGTAACCTTTTTTTTAAAGCACAGTAACTAGTGTATATCAAGGCGGCCAACTGACAGTAGTTATCAAGATTGGGCGAACGTTAAATACGGTTGGATACATAGGTTTTAATGCTCCCTTTTCTTGGTGCCATGTGATACACACGAATCTCATCCCATGTATCATGTGCACTGTGACGATAAATAACTTGAATACAGATTCTGTCTTTGCCTTCTTTAATATTTCAGATGATTGCACAAGTATAATTGCCTTAGTAATAACAGTAAAGTGTAATTCCATTTTACACATTATTATATTGTTTAAGAAGACTTTCCTCTGTGTATTGTGTGTCTTGGAAATTGTGAATGAAGTATGAGTTGGTAGAATTAAATATTATATAAAGCACAGACGTTCGCCTACATGCCCTCTTTATGTAAGCTGGAATTCACATTGGGGAGGATATTACAGGTTTGCCTTTTTCGTAACGTGTTTAAAGAATGTGAACTGCCTCCTTCTGATACGAGTAACAAGTTCTCCTTGTAAGATAACGCTTTTAAAGATTTCTTCACTACTCTTTTCATCCGCCCACGGTGCTCTCATCTTTCTATTAAACCATATCTCCACAGCTTCAACATAATTCCTCACATGTCTTATAAGTCCAAGATTTCTCACTTTCATCTGGACTGGCTCAATACAGCTCTAAAGAACGTTTTTCCTGACCTCGATTGACACAAATATAATCCACAGAATGTTTTTCATCATGTGAACTCGTTCTATTGGTCGGACTATGCTAACATTTAATTTCCGTTATACTCCATGCAATAGCAAAAATACAGAGTATAAACGAATAATGGGAAGTGTTAGGGGACTCAGTTAATCAAATAAGCAATGAAATATTACCGAATATAAGTCAAAAAGCAAAAAAAAATAAAATAAAATCGATGACTAAAGAAATCTTAATAGTTCATGGACTAAAGAAGACAGGGCAAATATGATAAACAAGAATATTCTAAGATTAATGAAGAAATAAGAAATATAGTTGGTTAAACGAGCAGTGCAAGAAAACTGATACAACAAATATGCACAGACAAATCAGTGAGAGAGCGGAAAAGCAAAACAAACAAAAAAGTAAGAAGAATAAAAACAGTGTGTTTGACATAAAAAACTGGAAATATATTATTGTGTTAAGGTGCTATAATGAAACGGTTGAATGAATATATAAGATAATTATATGATGGAGAAAGGGAAGAATTAAAATACGAAAGTATCTTAGCAAGTCCACCTATTCTAAAAGTAGAAATCGCTGACGCTGTCTATCATATGAAGAAAGGAAAGCAGCTGGGCCAGATGAAATCACAATAGAATTACAAGTACTGGGATAATTTAAAGTAGATATAGTCACCAAAATGTTGAATGATATGTACAGCAGTGGGTACTTACGGAGCAATATGCTGAAATCTGTAGTTATAGTTATACGGAAAAAGGCCAGAAGAAATTAAATGCCAGGATTTCCGTACAACTAACCTCATAAACCACGTCACTAAGCGTCTACTTGGGATTATAATAAAAATAACAAGAACAAAAATATAACAGATAACACAGTATTGGTGGCGAATAATGCAAAATATCTATAACAGTTGTTTGACATCGTAGTAATAGAGAGTGCAAAGAAAGGACTTCCTTAAATATCAATACAACAGTAACAATGATGATATATTTGTAGCTAAACCAAAATGTGAAATGGAAATATAAGGAATAATTCTTAATAATAATTCTTAATTTAAAATACCTATGGACATTTATAACATCAGATGGGAGATGTCCAACATAGATTAAGAACAGAATAGGTCAAGCAAATCTCGCATTATAGAAAATGAAGAGTATCATATGCAATACATAACTATCGTTGAATGTAGGAAAGAGAGTGATAAAATACTATATGGAACCAGTTTTGCTGTATGGCAGAGAATCTTGGAATGTAAATGAACAAAGTAGGAAGAACGTGGCGGAATAGAGGTGTGGGTCTTGAGACACATGATGCGAATTCCTTGGACTGACAGAGTAACTAACAACGATTGCCTAAAGAGGCTAATGAAACTAGAACATTATATGCAACAATAATAAAGAGACTAACAACTGTCTTTGGTCATGTGATGAGAAGAGATGAATTGGAGAACATCGTGACAAATGGAAAGATCAAGGGGGAAGGGAGGCAGAGGCACACCAAGAGAAATGATTATTGATGGATTGAGACGGTGACATAGAGGGATAGCATCAGAAGCGTTAATCCAGAACAACAATGCCCCAGATTTATGGAGTGACGTGAACTTCTACGCCGGATGGCTGGGCATTTAATGATGACGATGGATACTATTTCAGTCTGCTGGGATTAAAGTACACATATGCATATATATATATATATATATATATATATATATATATATATATATATATACATATATATATATATATATATATATATATATATATATATATATATATATATATATATATATATATATATATATATATATATATATTAGGCCCAATGCAGTTATGTATTTGGTACTTGACGGTGATGATGATGACTAACTACCAAACTGAGCTGATACCGCTGTATGTCTGATACCTAGATTGCCCGCATAATGGCAAATGCCAGCCCGTGGGCCACGAGTACACTTTGAGGGGCTGCGAGCAGTATGTCTGTACCAACAACTCAGACGGCACTGTGGATTACACGTTTCAAAAAGAAAGTAAGTCAGTATGTATTTGTATATTACAACAACCAAAACATCATCACCGTCATCAACATCTTCATGAGCACAATATGAATGGGCTTGACGATCATGTTTCATCAAAACGACAAATCCCCAAACATAATATATCAGGAGATTTTTGTGTTTTTGTGTGTGTGTGTGTTTTTGTGTGTGTGTTGTTGTTTTTTTTTGTGTTTCTTTGTTTGTTTGATTTTTAATGTGCATATACTTTGCAGGACATTGCAGACAACACCAGTATTTTACTGCCGTTGTTGATGATTGGCAAATTTTACCTTCAGTAGTTTGCCATTGTTTCTGAAAAACCGTCTCACATACATCCGTAATTAACCAAGGCGACGCGTTCCGCTGCCGAATCTCGTGCAACTGTGTTGCGTACGAAAATATACGGGATTACGACCAAACATCCTTAACCCCTTTCATCAGTTTATATGTTTGTAATTTTGATATAATCAAGAAATATGTCTGTAATTTTGATACCATCAAGTAATCTGCTTGTAATTTTGATACCATCATGAATGACTGCTATTAATCTTCACTCATTGTTTACCAGTGTATTAGTCGTCAACATTTTCCTGTTGTTAAATTATGTTCCGGTATTTCTCTTCTTATAATAAAGCCACGATATTGACCACCTCTTGTTTGTATGTGTGTCGTCCTTGTCTCTTAGCCTCTTTCAGATTAATTATAATTCTTATCACCTTCATCTTCGTCCCGGGACATGCGGGAGTCGAGGGAAATGAACGAGCTGATAAACTGGCTGGCTCTGCACCCCCTGCAGATGGTCAGCCCATGGATCGTGCCGATGTTATTAACGTCCTCAAAGATACGGCGAGAACAGAGGACTTTGACGTCAGTGAATCCACATGGCTGTTCAGGATGGAAGACATGAGAGTAAGAATCGGCACGGCCAGACGCGAGAGGTACATCGGCGCCTCGTCAACCAACGCAGAACTGGCACTATTACCCACCGGACGCTGATGCATATGCTCGGGGGAGGATCTGAGCACCTATGGACATGTCCGGAGTGCAATGAAGATACCCCCAACTGATAACTGACAACTGATAACTGATATAATTCTTATCGTGGCTACCCATGTTATTTAGATAATTCTTCTTTAATATCAGGTGTAATTGCTTCAATATGCTAATGTACTTGTGAAATCATTGTTCATAATTCACAGCAATATGTTACCATTGGTTCTATCTAATTCGAAATGACTCTCACAAAAAAAAAGCATCAATGATAATAATTTGTTACTTAAGACATTCTTCATTATATAAAATGCAGTTTTAGCGGGACCTATTTTTGTTTACATTGATAAACAGAAGCCTTCAAAATGCCTAAACAGTGGAAAAACTATACCAAATGCAGACTGCTATTTTGATTGTCCATCAATAATGATGATGACCATCAGTTGTAAGTATGGAGCCGTGAGTTCAAAGATGGCTGGTGAGGCCTAATTTGGCTCGAAATGTTCTTTGACAATGTGGATAAAGAATGCTTGACATTCCAGGAGTAGGATCTCCTGCAGTGGTTTCTCTGCCAGTCTTTTTTTTTCTCACAGCTCTTGCAGTCCAGTTTGCTTCACAAGTGATTGCACCCTTGCGTAATGATGTACGCCACGAATTTCGATCTTTAGCAGCAGTCTCCCAAGTGTCGTGATAAATTCCAAAAGCTTTTAGTGAGATCTTCAGAGTGTCTTTAAAGCGTTTCCTCTGACCTCCTTGCGATGACAACGCAACTCGCCGTAAAGAGAAAAAAATCGTGTAGAGAGCCTGTAATCTGGCATACAAGTCAAGAGATCAGCCTAGCGAATCTGATTCTTCATAAATAGAGTGTGGATACTGGGCATCGTCGCTCTTTCTAAGACTGAAGTTTCTGGGATCTTGTCTTGCCATTTAATCTTCAGTAGCTTCCTATGGCCAGTGTCCCTGGCCTAGGAGTTAGCGACTTTCTCCGTAATCCCGTATACTCTAGTGAATAACAAGACGACAGCGAGAATCGGTAGCGGTTCTAACCGCGTCATTTACTCAGGGAGTATGTGAGCCGGTCGCTCAGAAAGCAATGGCAAACTACTGAGCGTAATCTTGCCAATAAATCAACAATCAACTGAAATATGCTGATGTTAAAAGATATGCCCTGTAAAGGATATGCAATTCTGTTTGTTGTTGTTAGCTTCCTAAAGCAGACTGTGTGGAAGTGGTTTAATTTCCTGGCGTCTCGCTGGTAAACAGTCCAGGTTTCACAAGCATACAGCAGTGTGGATAATACAACTGCTTTGTAGACTTTCAGCTTTGTTTGAAGGAGTGGCGAGGGCATCTGGCCGACGCTCAGAGGAAAGGAGAGACGGACATATAATCAGATTGCTACTGATACTATTGGTGTTGGAACTCTTAGCTGGCTGCTGAGGATGGGGACGAAGCGCCTATGGGAATGCCCCGAATATTATAATGTCGATCTCTAGATTAATCAATCAATCAATGTTTGCTGAATCTAGCTAACTTGATGAACTTGCCATCAAAAATGGCTTGTTCTGTTTTACATTTTTGTGTGACAGCACACGACTAGCTTCTTGAATTGAAGACTGTTTAGTAAAAACAGTTTGCTGTTTCTACAAAATATTCACCAACTCCGGGCATTTTCTTTCCCTCCCTTCGGTTGTTAAGTTGTATCCCAAAAACGGAATGTTTTGTTTGATAATGTCTTTTTTACATTGTACTCCTTGAAGACAGCCACTGCCTCAAGACACAACAAGCAAACTGATATGCTAACTACTTTTATAAAACAGTACTTAGTTGTCCATCCGTCATTAATACACGGCATACGTCTTCAATCTTACGTTTATCATTCAGACTCATTGTTTTAATGAAATTCGAACAGTTAGAATTGTACAAAACTTTAAAACGAAAATGAAACAAAACCTACTTCCGGCTATGTTTGAAAAAAAAATATTCGGAAAGCAAGTAGTAAACTCATAATAAATTTCAGAAATATATTATACGTCAACACATAAATTAATTTGAAAATTGTAAAATATGGAGGTAATTTATAGCAGTAAAAGCCTTTCAAATTTAAAAATTACATCAAATTATTCACCGGAGAAATAAGTTATTCATAAAATCATCTTTACTAAATTGTTACAAGTCGATAAATATGTCTTTACATGAAAATCGATACATTCGCATTTTAGCACTACATGGTTCCAAATATTGCTGTATGTAGCCGATGGGGGTTTGGGGTTAGCGCCCAACTTTGAATAAATACCCCAATGGCTCGTGCATTCATCACCTTCTTCTTCTTCTTCTTCTTCTTCTTCTTCTTCTTCTTCTTCTTCTTCTTCTTCTTCTTCTTCTTCTTCTTCTTCTTCTTTCTTCTTCTTCTTCTTTTCTTCTTCTTTCTTCTTCTTCTTCTTCTTCTTCTTCTTCTTCTTCTTCTTCTTCTTCTTCTTCTTCTTCTTCTTCTTCTTCTTCTTCTTCTTTTTCTTCTTCTGCTTCTTCTTCGTCTTCTTCTTCTTCTTCTTCTTCTTCTTCTTCTTCTTCTCTTCTTCTTCTTCTTCTTCTTCTTCTTCTTCTTCTTCTTCTTCTTCTTCTTCAGCGTTCCGAGCCATTGAGGTTCTTTGCTGCAGATACAATCCGTCTCCATTCGTCTCTCTGGTGGACTTTCTCTTGCCAGTCGTTGATTCCAAGTGCTTGTAGGTCTGTATATGTATTATCTCTCCACCGCCTTCTTGGTCTACCATTCATCACCTATGCAGCAAAAGTCCAACTCCTGGCCCTTCTCGTGGCGGAACTGTTTAACTAACAGGAGAAGGGGCGGCGGCCCTGGCGGTGAGTCACTGGTGCCGAGAAATAACCAGAACGCTCTAGATGGGTACGCACGTACATGCTATGCGCAGACATGTGTGTGCGTGCTTACACAACTAAACTCGAATAAGATCACTGTCTTGCTCTAGCAAAGGAAAGTTGCTTAATCGGAGACAACCAGCCAGGAGGCGCATCACATAAATTAGGATGCCATGCAACTACGCGTAATGAAATATCAAATATGTCGACTACTGCTAAACGTTATGGTGCTCGCCCTGCTTTTCGGACCCCCAGACAGGTGTAGTGCAGGAACCTATGCCTCGAAAGGGTCCAACCACAGCTACTGAAGGTCCTTCTCAGATGTCCTGTGGAGCCAAGGGACCTGAGAATAGAGGTCTGGCCATACCAAACAAAGACTAAAACTAATGCAATGGAATGCGGAGGGAGTCCTCAAAAAAAAAAAAAAAAAAAATAGAACTAGAAAACATCTTGGACCAAAAAAAAGGTAAGCGATGTTGCTTGCAAAAAATTCACCTCAACGAAAACGAAATGATGTCTCGGAAATTGCCAGTATTAAGGACACTACTTTCTGAACTTAGCAGTCAGCATAAGGTCGCCATATAGCGAATACCATCTCACTGTGGAGTACCCGGAAACGACAGAACTGATTGATTGGATAACTAAGGAGCAAAAGAAGAACAGCCTGATGTGCCCGTCACATACCACAAAAAGAAAAGAATGTTCACATCAGTCTGAAGGCCACCAACATCTTCTCAAGAGTTCAGTACCACTTATGGACAAACCAGAACAAGTCATTATTCTGCGCCTCAGAACAGGACACAATGGGTTACACAACCATATGTATACAAGATTTAAGATTGGTGAATCAACTATGTGCACATGGGGACTGGCGTCGCAGACAGCAGAGCACATACTCCAAGACTGCCCAAATTACAACATGTCTAAAAAGGACAGTTAAATTCATACAAGAGATAGCATTGCAGTTATAGACATATTTAAGGCAAAACAAAGAAGAATATCAATCATTACAATACGAAGGTCAAGGACTGTTTACAAAATAGACAATTAGAAAGACATTTTATCAAACATGTTAAAACAATCATAACGGTACATGACATTCTATAAAATTCAACAAATAACTTAAAAACGAATAAACTTTTTTTTTTTTCTAACTGGCATCGCGGACCGCATGAAATCGGTTGCCGGGCCGCACCCCTGCCTTAAGGCATTAAAATAATATCATTGATTTACTTTTATTTAGGAAAACAAAACTGCATTGGATTGCGCACTTGCCTGCACACACACACACACACACACACACACACGCACACACACACACACACACTCAGACTCGCCAGCGCCCGGGTGAGAATAAATGTAATAATATTTTTATTGACAACCGTCGTGGTAACATAGTCCTTAGATATGGACTTACATTAAATGTATACTTGCGCTAAAAATGGCGACATATTTCTATAAACACCAGATACATGTTGTGTGAGGGAACATGTCTTTCAAGATGGGGAAAACTTCACCGCTCCTGGAGACTCCGAATGTGTCAAGTTCAACTGTTCTAAGGGAGATGTTACCACCATCAAGAAGGTAGATAGCTAATATGTTAACCTGCTTGTTCTTTTACCTGTAGTGTTTGTTCTATTAAATTGTTGTTAAGGTGACCGCATGTCCTTTACAGGACTTCGCAATCAACCCCATCACTTATGTTGGCTGTTTATGATCTCTTTGCAAGTTCAAATTCGGTAATTTGCCTTTGATTTCTAAACGACCGTGACCCATACCATTTATTGCAAAGCCCAACGCAAGGCGATCTGCTGCCAAATCGCTTGCAGCTGTGTTTTGAGCGGGGTATGTGCGTCCGTAACACCTTCGCCGAGGAGTGTTTGATCTTTTACCTGTAGTCCTTGTTTTATTACCGTTAGTGTTTGTTCTTTTACCTGTAGTGCTTGTTCTATTACTTGTAGGGTTTGGTATGTTACCTTTAGGGTTGGTTCTATAACCTGTAGTGTTTGTTCTATTACCTGTAGTGTTCGTTCAAACTTGGTTGTAATGTGGAAAGTGGTTCCCTCAGATCGTCCATAACGTTGTCGCAGTTGATGCATCAAGATAATTTGCGATTATGTGCCATCTCTCTCTCTCTCTCTCTCTCTCTCTCTCTCTCTCTCTCTCTCTCTCTCTTGCCTGCACACACACACACACACACACACACACACACACACACACAACACAAACACAAACACGCATGCACGCACGCACCTGTACATCTACTTCCGGTTTCCGGCTACCAGCGGACGTGATTTCACAAGCTCTCCCAATGTTTATATATTTTAACAAAGTTTTGCCTATTTCAATCGAGATGCTGTGTATATCATTGTGTTTTTCTAAAATTGGATCTAATACTAATTAATATATTAAGTTTATGTGGACTATTATTTAGTGAAATGCTGATTTCTTTGTGAAATGTAAGGTAAGAACGTTCAGTTTTAAAAACTACCAATTATCGATTAACGTCAACGTGTGATTTAACCATGTGGGACTAGCGCGTGGTTAGTCGCCAAGCACGCTTTACCGAAAGGCGGCGAACGTGTGTGTACTCCCGGCCTGTTGGAGCCTCATACATTACTAATATGGCGTCCAACTTAGGGAACTCTACTTTATCCAAGCGCCATGAAAATACAAACAAAGACAAGATGGGGAAAAAGTTGAAGAGCACGCCACCCAAACGTCGGATTTCTTCAACGCCAACTTCACACGTGTGGTCTAGTGAATCTGCAGACACTGATCCCAAGCTCAAGCTGGACGAACATCACAGTTCAGTAGCCCAATATGATGAGACTAACACATCATCTTTAGTCACTCTTTCCTCAGCCGAACCACACAACCACAACGCCTGTCGTGAACTCATCCAGGCTTTGGAGGACAGGCTAAAAGACTTTATTTCCAACAACACAACTAATATCATTGCCGTGTTTAAAGAAGAAAATGCTCGCCTTCAAAAAGAAAATCCGCCCTCCTTAAAGAAGAGAAGGACACCTTTAAAACAACAATCCATGCCTTAAAACTAAAGAGTCCACAGTCATTTGACAAAAGTGCACAAACAGAAAGTATTCATAGTGCTGCAGAGGTGTGTATGACCAGTGGATATTCGTCGCAAAATGACATACAGTTAGTTTCCACAGGCTGCAACACTACTAAACCTGTAGAACGCGCACCATCCATCTACCCCATTGATGTGCGTGTCAGCAATAGGTCCCAGGCCTCAAGTGTAGACTCTCCAGCAGCAACGAAAAAGTTAAAGAGCTCAGCCACTACCACTACTGAGCATCAACAACCAGCCAAAACAAGCAACGACTATAATAAACAAGAACGCATGAAAGATGACAGTGATCAGTGGCAAGAAATCAAACGGGCGCGTCAACAGCGTGAAATAACAATGGATGACAGTGCAACTCATGTCGTCATTGGAGACTCTCTGCTCAAGGGAATCTATAGTGACCGCATGTCATCTTCTGACAGCGAAACTACCTCGATCTACCCGCTACCAGGAGCTGACATTGACAGACTGACCTCTACACTGCGGAAATTCAAAGTGAATGATAGAATTAGAAGAACAACAGTCCATATCGGTGTCAACAATATTATGAACAATCACATCATAAGCACCTCACAACTCGCTACATTGGAGGTGTTGTTGCGCAAGAAATTTCCTAAAGCATCTATTTTCTTTTCATCAATCATCCCGCCATGTTATGGATTCCAGCGCCGCACTGCCGATGCTGGCAATCTGACTCTACATAAATGTTGCCAAGAAACTAACAATGCTTTTCATTAATAATACCCCGTATTTCACATCGCCGTCCGGGGCTCCCAAGAAAAAACTATATAAGGATCAATTACATTGTTCAAAACTAGGAACTAGCATACTAGCGAAGAACATAAAATATCCTCAACGTACACAACAATTAGAACCAGTTTCAGTTACAGGAGTAATCGATCTTCACCTCCGGCTGTAGCCATCTCTCAGTGTTCAGAAAACACTCAACCTCTGCCCACACCACCCGTGCCTATTCCCCAGGAATACAAGGCTGTAAATAGCGACCCAGGCTCCAATCCCAATGTTGCTAACTATGGTGCATTGTTTCCTCCCTTGCCCATAAACAGTCTCCACCTAGCATGTCAAAGGGGACACCGATAAACAATGTTGCGGTGCCCCCGATGCCTGCTTCCAATGTAGGCACTTCCAGTAGCTCTCATAGCAGTGGTTCCTCGTTGGACGGTAATCCACACTCTTATCAGTGGAATTGTCAACTTTAACAGCTAATGCATTACAATCCTGCAGCCCTGCACCAAGCTTTAATGATGTCACTCCATCACAGACATTTTCCTATCCCCTCTAATAGTCGTAACTACCACTAAATAAAGTTTCAAAACCTCTGAAATTTTTCTACCACAAACGACATCATCTTTCATTGTGTAATGTTCACCAATCACGATCAGTGGCTCAACAAAGATGGTCTACATATAGGCCATCTCAACATCTATCATTTGCTCAATAAATTACCTGAGCTTTCAGTAATACTATGCAAACAGTTCCATGTGTTTGGAATCACAGAAAGTCGTCTCAACGACAAAATAACCGACTCTGAAATCTCTCTTAAGGGATTTAAAGTAATTCGAAGAGACGCAAATCAAAAATTAGAGACAGGTATTGCTGTATACATTTCAAATTCTCTCAACTGTTCCCGTAGAAGTGATCTCGAGATAGAAGAGATAGAATGTGTTTGGTTAGAGGTGAAGCCAGTCAGCCAGCAACCGTTTTCTCATTGGATACCTATATCGAAATCCCTGTGCTGGGTATAGTTGGTATGACTGTTTCACTACAATGATGGATAGGGTGTTTACAGCAGGTAGAGAAGTCATGATATTAGGTGACTTTAACATAGATATTACTAAATCCAACCAGACATGGGAAGATATCATTCTATCTTACAATTTCAAACAACTAATAAATCGTCCCACAAGAGTTACAGACACCTCCTCAACTATAATTGATCATATATATGTTACTTGCCAGTTAATATTACCGAATGTTCTGTTCCTGTTAGTGCAGTTAGTGACCATTACCCAATATGTTGTACATGGTCGAAAATTGGGTTCAAAACTCCTAAAAATAAACATTTAAGCATAAAATTTAGAAACTTTAAAGCTCTCAACCAATATTTATTTTTGAAGACTTAAAAAATGCAGCCCTTGAACATGTTTACCAACTTCCTGATCCGGATGATGCACTAGCTTACTGGACAAAGACAGTCTACAATGTATTTGATAAACATGTGCCAGTCAAAGAAGTTCGAGTCAAGAATCAACATAAGTCCCCGTGGGTCACTAGCGAAGTTCTCGAAATCATGAGAGAACGAGATACAGCACACAAAAATAAAGATTTTATCAATTACCGCAGACTAAGAAATAAAGTTAAATATGAAATTCGTAGGATAAAGAAAGATCATTTCAAAAATTTGATTGTAGATAAATCAAATAATACAAATATATGGAAGGCTATTAACTCGCTAACCAACAAGAAACACGCTTCAGAGTCAGCAATACCAAACTCTATAACATGCGAGGATTTCAGTTACTTCTTTCAATCAGAAATAGAGAATCTAAAGTCCTCAATACCAGACTCAGTATGTAATTTAAGTTCACTGTCATCATTCTGTGAAAGGAAGTGCTCTAGAAATATTCCCCCTGAGATTACCTTGATGTCTGTTGCAGAAGTATATAAATATCTCTCGAATCTCAAAGCAACAAATTCAGAAGGCCTAGATGGTATCAGTAATAGAATTCTTCGGTGTGCTGCACCTATTATTAGTGAGTCCTTAACGTTCATATATAACCAGTGCCTATCCAAAAACTACTTTCCATCTGCCTTTAAAGTTGCTAAAGTGTATCCTCTACTTAAAACTAGCTCAACTGATATTAGCGTCTTGGGTAATTATAGACCTATTTCCTTACTATCGTCGCTTTCAAAGCCATTAGAAAAACACATGCATAAAATAACACTACATCACTTAATTAACAACGATCTAATATTTGACAGTCAATCTGGGTTTCGACCTAAATAGTCTTGCCATAGTGCCCTTACAAAAATGACCGATAACTGGCATCTTTGTATCAACAATGGCAACATTTGTGGAGCAGTATTTGTAGACTTTAAAAAGGCCTTTGATATGGTAGATCATGATATTTTAATTAGAAAATTAAAACACATGACGACTAGCACCAATATGGTGAACCTAATTACGTCATTTTTATCAGACAGACAACAAGTAGTGTCCTTCAATAACTTTCTATCAAGACCCACACAACTTAATTTTGGGGTGCCTCAGGGATCAATACTAGGTCCGCTGCTTTTTGCAGTTATATTAACGATCTTCCTTTATACCTCAATACTTCGTGTGATCTATTTGCGGACGACTGCACTATTTACACAAGTCAAGAGAGCCTTTGTGACTTAGAGAGCTCTTTACAAAACGATCTTGACAACCTTAGTAGATGGAGCAATGAAAATCGCATGTTAATTAACATCGACAAAACCAAATCCATGCTAATAACGACCAGACAAAAACTACAGACCCTAGCCATAACTGGGACACCGCTCGAGCTCCACATGGACACGTTACCTATAATTAATGTAAATGAACATAAAACATTAGGTCTTTTAATTGACAGACATTTAAACTGGAGCCCTCATGTTCACGCCCTTACCAAGAGAATAGCACAAAACGTTTACCAACCTTCTAAAATTCAACACTTTTTGGATGAAAGCACACGTAAAATATTCTATGCATCCTATATCCAATCACATCTCGATTATTGTTCCACAGTCTGGGATGGCTGCCCTAAATCTAATATGAAACGATTGTGTTCGCTTCAAAACCGCGCTATACGTCTAGTTTCTAGCACAAAGCACGTTGAAAGTAATAAATTATACAGCCATCTAAGACTTCTACCACTTCAAAAGCGCTTCCTTTTTAACAAAGCCAAATTAGTGAATAAAATTATATCTGAAAATACCCCAGAGTATCTTCTACTGTTAATTCAATCTAATGCAATGAACAGTAACCGCTTAAATTTATTACAGCTTCCTAAGCCTAGATTGGACTTATACAAAACTTGTTTCGCATATTCTGGTGCTCACTTGTGGAATAGCCTTCCACCAGAACTGAAAACACCAATGAGTCCCTACACATTCAACCGAGAACTCTTTCAATACTTACTTCATACCGACTATATGCCTCCATAAGTCACCTACTAGTATCATTTTTCCACTATCATTCTTCACTGTATGTGTGTGAACGAGACAGTGGGTGAGAGAGTGAGTGAGAAAGAGTGTGAGTGGAAGAATTAGTATGCGTGAGAGTAAGAGAGTATGCATGCGCGTGTGCCTGAGTGAGTGTAAAAGTGAGTGAGTGTGTGGACATATGTGTGAGAGATTTAGTTAGAGAATGAGTGAATCTGAGAGAGTGGATGTGCTGTGTGTTTGCCTGTCTGTGTGATAGAGTGTGAAAGTTAGTGAGTGAGTGTGAGTTAGAGAGTCATCGAGTAAATGAGTGAAAAAGGGAGCGTGAGTGAGTGAGAGAGAATTTGTTGGTATGCGTGTATGTGCGCGAATGAGTGAGTGTGAGAGCGAGTGAGTGTGTAAAAGAGAGAGAGAGAGAGCGTGGCTGAATGAGAGAATGCATGAGAAAGTGTGATGTATGTGTGCATATCTGGATGGGTGTATATGTGTGTACATGTGTGTATCTGTGTGTGACTCTGTGTATATGTCTGTACGTGTGTTAAGGTGTGCGTTCATGTGTTTATATGCGTTTATATGCATGTGCGTGTGTGTATGTGTGTATGGATGAGTGTGTGTGTGTGTGCGCTCGTGTATGTATTGTATATCTTTGTATGTGTAAGTGTGCATGCATGCAGTGTATGCGAGGGAGTGTATATTCGGGTGTTATGTGAGTACGTGTGAGTAAGTATATGGATGTGTGCAGGTGTGTGTATTGCGTATGTATGATGTGTGTGGGTGTGTGTATGTACATGTGTGTCAGAGAGAAGAGAGAAGAGAGAGAGAGAGAGAGAGAGAGAGAGAGAGAGAGAGAGAGAGAGAGAGAGAGAGAGAGAGAGAGTTGAGCGCACGCATGTCATCTAACATGCTGATCCATATGTTTTGTGTATTCTCATGTTTTTTTTCATATTATCAATTTGATGCACTTGATTTTAACATGCATAAAATGAATTCATGTAAATTACTGTAAAGCAAGTGAGAGAGTTAGTGAGTGTAAGTGAGAGAGAGAGAGAGAGAGAGAGAGAGAGAGAGAGAGAGAGAGAGAGAGAGAGAGAGTGAATGAGTGTGAAAGTGTGTGTATGTAAAGAGAGAGAGAGAGAGAGAGAGAGAGAGAGAGAGAGAGAGAGAGAGAGAGAGAGTTGAGCCTACGCATGTCATGTAACATGCTATTCCATATTTTTTATGTATTCTCATCTTTCATATTACGAGGTATCGTTTAATGCCACCTGATTGTCCTGTAACATGCCATTCCATATTTTTTTTTATTCTCATCTTATCATTTTGTATGCCACTTGATTTTATCATGTATAATACATCATTACTGTGATGTGAGTGAGAGAGTTAGTGAGAGAGAGAGAGAGAGAGAGAGAGAGAGAGAGAGAGAGAGAGAGAGAGAGAGAGAGAGAGAGAGAGAGAGAGAGAGAGAGAGAGAGAGGGAGGGAGAAAAAAAAGAGAGTTGAATTGCATCACTAATTTTTACGCTACATAATGTATATGTACAATTTTTCCTCCACTTCTTGCAATTGCGAGAATTCTCACGACAATCGTCAGTGTCTCAATTGTGTGTAAATTGTGGGAGTTTGTTCTTATTAGTTTCAGTTATCATGTGAGGCATCATGTATTTGTCTAGATGTGAGGATGTATGTATGGGTGTGTATGTGAGGGATATGTGTGTGTGTGTGGGGAGGGGGGGGGATGTGTGTGTGCCTGTGTAAGAGAGAGAGAGAGAGAGAGAGAGAGAGAGAGAGAGAGAGAGAGAGAGAGAGAGAGAGAGAGAGAGAGAGAGAGAGAGAGAGAATTCAGTGCTCGCATGTCCTGTAACATGCCATTCCATATTTTTTATGTATTTTCATCTTTCACATTATCATTTTGTATGTATGACACTTGATTTTATCATGTATAATATAACATTACTGTAATGTGAGTGAGAGCGTTAGTGAGTGTGTGAGAGAGGGAGAGAGAGAGAGAGAGAGAGAGAGAGAGAGAGAGAGAGAGAGAAAGAAAGAAGAGAGAGAGAGAGAGAGAGAGAGAGAGAGAGAGAGTTGAATTGCATCACTAATTTTTAAGTTACAAAATGTATATGTACACTTTTTCTCCATTTTCTTTACAATTTTACGAAATGCTCACGACAATCGTCACTGTATGTGTGTGTAAAGTGTGGGAGATTGATCATAATAGTAGGTTGGGGGGATCGGGGGATGTGTGTGTGTGGGTGGATTCGTGATGTGTGTGGGTGGGCTCAGGATGTGTGGGTGGGCGGGGTGGGTTTGTGTGGGTGGGTGGGAGATTTGTGTGTGGGTGGGTGTGGGATTTGTGTGTGGGTGCGTGCGAGATGTATGGGTGTATGGGGAGATGTGTTTTGGGTGGGGGATGTGTGTTTGTCTAGGTGGTTGTGGGTGAGTGGGTGGAGGAGGTTTTGTTGGTGGATGATTGATGGTGGGTTATGGGATGGTTGGGGGTATATGTGTGGGTGGGGAGATATGTGGTGGGTGGCAGATGTGTGCAGGTGGGGGTGGTTGTGGGTTTGGGATGTGTGTGTGGGTGAGGGATGTGTATGGGTGTGGGATGATTGGGAGGATGGATGGGGAGTTTGTGTGGGTGAGAGATGTGTGGGTGAATGTGTGTGGGGGATGTGTGTGGGTTGGGGGAGGGTGCGTGATGGGTGTGGGTGATGGATTTGGAGATGTGTGTGTGGGTGGGGGATATGTCTGGCTGGGTGGGGGTGTGTGTGGCTGGATGGAGGATGTATGTGTGGGTAGTGAGGGTGATTGTAGTTGGGGGATGTGTTGATGGGTAAGAGATGTGTGGATAGATGTGTGTGTGGGTGGGTGCAGGTGTGGTTGGGTTTGTGGGTGGGTGAAGGATGTGTGTGAGGTAGGGGGATGGGTGGTTAGGATGTGTGGGTGGGTAGATAGGAGATGTATGTGTTGATGAGTGGGTAAGAGATGTGTGGGTGTTAATGGTTGAGGGATAAGTACGTGTGTCTAGGGATGTGTGAGGGGATGAATGTATGGGTTGTGTGTGCGTGGATGGGAGGTGTGTGTTTGTGAATGGGGAATGTGTTGGTGGGTGGGGATGTGTGTGAGGGATGTTTGTATGGGTGGGGCGATTTTGCGTGGGTGGGGATGTGTGTGTAAATGGGTAGGGGTGTGTGGTTAAGGGATGTGTGGCTGGGGGAATGGGTGGATGGAGGATGTGTGGTTGGGTGGAGGATGTGTGGTTGGGTAGAGGATGTGTGGGTGGGTGATTGTATATGAGTAAGGGTGTGTGGTTAAGGGATGTTGGTTGGGGGATGGGTGGGTAGAGGATGTGTGGGTGGGTAGATGATGTGTGGGTGGGTGAGTGTGTGCAGGTTAGGAGATGGTGGGGGATGTTTGCAGGTGTGGGCTCGGGATCTGTGAGTGGGCTGGGGGAGATGGGAGATTATGTTGGTGAGTGCGGAATTTGTGTGTGGGTAGGTGCGGAATATGTGAGTTGACGGGGAGATGTGTGTGTGGCTGAGGAATATGTGTTTGGTTGAGTGGTTGGAGGTGTGTGGGTGGAGGAGGATATTGGATGAGTGATTGTTGGTGGGAAATGGGACGGGTAGAGGATATGTGAGTGGGTGGGGAGATGTGTGTAGGTGGGGGATGTGTGGGTTATTGAATGTATGTGTGCTTGGGGTGTGGGTGGATGGGATGTGTGGTGGGTGAGAGGTGTTTGTGGGCGGGTAGATGTGTAGGTGTAGGGATGTGGTGGATGGGTGGAGGAATGTATTGTATGTGTGTGTGGTTGGGTGGGGGAGTTGGAGTGAATGGGGGATGTGTGGGTGGGTGGTGGATGTGTCTGATAACATAGTAATATGCATTGTGTATGTTTACAAAATTCACGTGACAATGTTTTTTTCCTATGCACTGTTGATGAAAGAAAGATGAGTGATTGGAAGGGCCGAATGTAAGACGGGCCTGCGTGCCCAATTTGTTACCCTTTGAAAATAAAGTCTGTTCGTTCGTTCGTTCGTTCGTTCGTTCTCTCTCTCTCTCTCTCTCTCTCTCTCTCTCTCTCTCTCTCTCTCTCTCTCTCTCTCTCTCTCTCTCTCTCTCTCTCTCTCTCTGTGTGTGTCTTCTGTCTAATCGGATTTTGTACAAGCTGAAGCATACCAATTTGCACGAATGATGTCTGCCTTCACCGTTATCAGTATGCTCTGTGCGTCCGTTACAATCACGACGTGTGTGTGTGTGTGTGTGTTGTTTGTCTTACAGCCAGCGGGATGCCACACTGACTGATTCCACCGTCATTCTCAGATTAGATGTAGTGGTATCAAATATCAGACTCTCCTGCACAAAACACCGACCATTAACTTTCGCTATGAACTCCCAGCCGGTCACCCTGGTCTAGGTGTTATACGACTTTCTCCGTAATTCCGTATACTCTCATGAGTAACGTGACGTGCTCGAGAATTGGTAGCGGTTCTCTCCGCGGCGGTAACTTAGGGGTATGTGACTGGGGTACTCTGGTGATAGAGTGAAATGGCGAGTCATGACCGCCCACGCTTTCCGGCATGGCACATGATTGAATGAGTCATTCCGTTGGTAAAGCATACACACTACAATTTGGCCCTTGTGCACTCCAAAATCACCCTCATAGCTTCATTCAGTATGTGCTCCAGTTTGACTAGCTGTTAATTGTTCATAATTGGCTTCTGCACATTAGGATTGGCTCATTATAGCTATTAAAAACAATTTTCCCTCACTTCAACTTACTAAATATATGTCAGAAAATATTCTTTACTTTTGAAGTACTGCATTACTTGGGCCATTCTACATTTAATTTTCCTTAAGATAAATAGCAAGCTAGCTTCCGTATAGAGGCCTTGCATATCAGCTGGTAGGGGGAAAAACATGTGCTATATGTGCAATCAGAATGACATCCGAAGACTGTATGCAAATCAACAATAAATCAAATCAAATCAAATCAACTTTATTAGGGTCACAAATTGGGCGCGCAGGCCCGTCTTACATTCAATGCATTTTTGCAAGGAATGTGATAACAATAACGCAATTTGGTAAACTAGAGAGTGGTTAGTGGCTTGTGAGGGTCATCATCATCGCACCCTAGACATGTTCATAGGTGATCTGGTTTTCTATTTAAGATCTCCGCCAGTGTATATCGCCTGATCTTATCAATTATGTGTTGGTTAATCAAGTATCGCGTGCTCTTGACGAAATCTTCATGCTTGGCGGCTTCCGGCTTCAATCTCACCACCCTCACTCTGGACAAAGAGACAGATTCCCAGGTGTGTTTAAACGCAAATGTGCATCCCGCATCTCTTATAGAGCTGATAATGCCAAACCCATCCGTAGCTCTTCCCTTCTAAATCATCGCCATGTTCGCTAACTGATCGGGTCGCTCTTTCCGTTGCAGGCCCAGGTTCTCCGGTATATAGATGACAGTTTTTTTTTTAATATTCGCATATCCTTTTACAGGACATCGCTGTCAACAGCAGCACCTTTCAGCTCTCTGTTGATCTCTTGGCAAGATTAAGCTCAGTAGTTTGCCATTGCTTTCTGAGCGGCCGGCTCAGTTATCCCGCAAGTCACCAGCGGGAGACGAACCGCTCCCAGTTCTCGCCCGCTACGAGACTGCGTGATAAACGGGATTACGGAGAAAGTGGTGTAACCCCTCGGCCCGAGAGACCAGAAGATGACAGTTAGCGTGACTAATTGAGCTGTGCTCAGTGTCGAGCCACTCACATTGAGGTCAGTCTGGACCTTCATTGGAATGTTCATTGAATCGCACAGTTTACACGCGTGTGAATATTTATGCGTGCAGAGCCAATTCAGGTCATTTAATACAACCATTGTTTTCACTGTAAGGCTGCTCGTTGTCACGGCAAAAGCATTTCTTGCATCCTTTGCAGTTTTGCCACTTGAGCTCGCTAAGAATCCCCACGCTCTTGACTTGTCCCGGACTACCGAGCCATCCCTAAACACCACTGCATTATCATCAGTATGTGCCTTGTCGATAAGCATAGACTGTCCTGTTTCGCCATGTCGCACGATCACCAGAGTCGTAAATCAACTATGTATTCTTGTCTCGACCATACCATGCTACCAAGCAATTTAGATATTTAATCCTCTGCCTTTCCCCTTGTTCTTCTCTCCCCAATCTAGCCAGTTGTCATCAAGTTCTCTAATTTAGTTCTCTTTTTAATGTGTCCAAAATATGTTTACTGTCTACGTCTAATTTCTCTAAACAATTTACGGCTCTCATTTGCTTCTTGTGGGATTTGTTCATTGGTGTTTCGGATTGTTCATGGTATTCGTTGCGTTTTTATAAGAAACCACATTCCTACTGCCATTGGATGTTTTTTTTTTCAGCTTGTCTGCTGGTTGTTCAATTTTCACATTCATACAAAACTACTGGTTCTATGTAGCGCTTCATCACTTTTTTCTTGTTGCAAATAACATCATTTGATTGGTCAGTATGTCTTCCATCTGACAAAATGCTACCTGCGCCATAGCGATTCTTGTTCTAATCTTTTCAAGACACGCCCCGTGAGATGTTACAACTGTTTCGAGATAGTTGTATTGATTCACTTGTTTAAGGATATTCCCACTTACCCGTGTATTACAAGGTGTAGACTGCGCCTGGGCCTGCAGCCAGCTGGGTTAGGGTCGGCTAGACCCTCCCAGGAGGGTGAAAAGTGAAAACTGGTAGTCTGTCGATGACCCGCAGACTGCGCATGTCAGCCACACCTCAACGTGGCGTAGACCAGGAAACAATGACCGCAAGGTCATGAGCCAACGGGACCCAGGCTACTCCCTTTGGTCAGAGTGTTGTCCTAAACCTGTGACTGGCCTAGCAAGTCGACAGGGAATTATCATATTGCTCGTTAAAATACTAAGAAACCTAAACAGATTGAATCAAATTGATTTAGACTCGACAATGTTAATGGGCTACGAAATACATCAGCGACTCAAAACATAGGCACAATGAACATCTGCTGTTTTAATCATAAAGAAGATTTTTTAGAAACAATGGAAGATATGAAAATTGGACTGATGGGAATAGCGGACAACGGAATTAAGGGAGTAGGGTGTTAGGAGATCCACCACAGTTACACGTTTGTCTACTCTGGAGTGGAACAGCAAGAAAGGGCATTACTCGGTGTAGGAATAGTTACTGAACCACAGCTAGCAAGAGGGATACTAAAAATAACATATATTTCAGAAAGAATCATAACAGTGAGAATAAAATAACAGAAAATTACTACATATGTACAAATACACGCACAATGTAATATAAACACAAATGCAAGAATGAGAGGAACTCTACGAAGACATCTGCCATATCGTTGTATCGTTGTTTATGGCTGAAAATCGCCCGTTATGTCATATACAGCGATAGGCACGCCAGTCACTAAAGAAAATCATAACTGACACATGAATTGAAGACATCACTCGTTGGCAGTGCTTCGAAAGTTTACCTCGGCAACTCCTATACATCAAATTCCAGCATTGATCAAGACCCGTCTACACTCAATGTGCGAAGCAGCAAGAACACCATACAAGCCAGGCAAACTGTCACGGGTTCCCTACCCTCAAAGTCGAACTGGCGTCATGGTCTCTCTTTATTCGTCGCTGTCAATGATTAGTGGAAAATACTACAATAGTGACCAACATACAATTTACATTTATCCAAAATGAACACAATTCACGTCGGCGCTGGCCGTTAGGAAAGATGGCCTGTCTTCATCCGTCACGATTGACACTAGCACAGAGGTACGCTTTAGAATACTCTCAGTGGCTGTAGCTACTACTTCGTTCTTCCATTCCCACTACGAACTGGATGGAATACATCTCTGCACCGTTGAAATTGTAGCGTCACTCTTTGTCAAGTTGTCTTTAGTTAGATGGTAACCTGTCAGCCGCCTCTTGTGGACTGATCTACGCCAGACGTGTTGGAGTATCACGTGACTGTAGTGGCCGATCCTGCGCCATAGTGAGTTATCCTCAGTCAATGATATCCGTCCTGCTATATTAACTATGCGTGGTCCTATTAATATATATATATAAGGATGTATGTGGGTGGGTGGGGATGCATTTGATGCGTTCGATAACGGTCTATCCGATTGAAATGAAATTTTCTACATGTTTTCTTTTCATTCCCGTGCAGCCAAATGTCATAGTTTGGTACTGTTCAATCAACTATTTACTTACTAACATTTAATTTTGTAATTACATGACTTAACATAAGAAAATTTATATAAAGAGACATAACGTTTAGTAGCATTGCTATATCTTAGGTTAAGTCCCCTGGCTGTAGATAGATAGATAGATAGATAGACAGACAGACAGACAGACAGACAGACAGACAGACAGACAGACAGATAGATAGATAGATAGATATACAGATAGATAGATAGATAGATAGATAGATAGATAGATAGATAGATAGATAGATGGATAGATAGATAGAGAGGGTGGGATAGACGGAGGGAGAGACGGACGGGCAGACAGACAGACAGACAGACAGACAGACAGACAGACAGACAGACAGATCCCCGCCAGAACCTGGGCGAAGCCGGGCCGGGTCAGCTAGTATATATATATATATATATATATATATATATATATATATATATATATATATATATATATATATATATATATATATATATATATATATATATATATATATATATATGTATGTCACTCTCTCGTGTTTTTTTTTTTTTGCTTTATTCTTGATCAGCAACTTTTCAGTCATGGCAGCATCCATGACGTGCTAAGTAAAATAGATATTTATCTATTCTATCTACATTATCTAAATATTTATGGAATACTCTAATGCAATACTAGGACATTACAGAGTGGGCATAGAAAATATCGTAGAGCATTTGGAGACCAACACAATGAAAGAAATTATAAAGGAAGTAGACTTCCCTACTTATAGAATGTGTGTGTTTTTGTGATTATAGAATCAACACGACCTATATATAACACACACACATTCTATAATCAGAAAAACACACACATTTTATAATCAGAAAAAAACATTTGTTGTTAATGTAAAGATCTAGATACCAAATGCCAAATTGGTTTCTATTAACAAGAATTAACAGAAACATACATATATCAGATGCAAGGGCAGTTCTCAACATTATTATACACACAGACCACAAAGCAGTTGTTCATACAATAAGAACCAACAGAAAAGTAAAAAAGACCAGGAAAATACATGTCATGCGAATCAGTAAATTACAAAAAGAAAGCTCAAAGACGAGGCACTGGTGGAATATTATTACAAAGGCATAAATGAACTCTTTGTAAAATTACCTATAGAAAGAAAAACAGTGGAAGAATGGGAAATGTTCAAATCAAACATTTTAAATGCTGCAAAAATAATACGTAGAAACACGAATTTTTTTTTAAAAAAACACACATCACGGAACAAGAAAATAGCAAGTGATGGAACCTAGTGGTGAAGAAGCTGTTAAAGAGAATACACACACACACACACACACACACACACACACACACACACACACACACACACACACACACACGCACGTTAGTTTGTGAAGAGCAAAAAGGACCATGTTTACATAAAACATAGACTAGCGAAAAGACTGTAAAAAGAATTATAACGAAAGCAAACTAAACTTTTGACCCTACTGAAATAATTAACAGCGAAAGAAAAGAACCATTAAGTGAACAAAATCAAATCCCATTAAGATGGAAACATTCTATCAGTTGCCACAGGAATCCAGGAAACTAAGCAGATGCCACTGAATAACTAGAAATAGACATTCTCGAAGAAGAAATTAGAAAAGCCGTCAGATTAGCTCCAATGAACAAATCATCGAGACAAGACGAAATACTAAATGCACTAATTAAAGCAGAAGAGAAATAAGAACATTGCTACATAGACTATTCAACTATGTTTCGGTAGAACAACAGACACAACGAGACTGGGTAACTCTTGGTAACACAATTATTTCAATATGAAAAAACAAACAAACGCAGTAATAGAGACTGCACACAATACAGAGGCGTTTCCCTTGTACGCCACATACTGGGACATTATTTTGCAAAATTTGTGTGACAAGATTTCGAACTATTATAGAACCCCAGCTAAGCGAAGCACAGCTTGGATTTGGTAAAATAAAGGATGCACAGATGTCATTCTTTTCTCTTAGACAACTTATATAACAATCAATTGAATTTAATGAAACACTGTACTTAGCCATTGTAGCCCAAGAAAAAGTATTTGATAGAGCATATGGAAACAAGCTGTGGGATACCCTAAACGATATGGAGTGAGTACACATCTAACAAACCTATGTAGAAGCTTATACAACGTCAGTGAATGCATAGTGAGAACAACTGAAGGATATTCAGAATCTTTCACCATAGGATCCGGGGTACAATAAGATTATGCCATGTCCCCTCTCTTGTTCATAATCTATTTATACTACATATGTAAAGACACCGATAAAACAGTGACCTAAAGAACACCGCATGACGAACAGAACAAGGAAGAAAAACAATCGGCAAATGGCACCATTAAAGAACTCCTATTTGCGGACTATCAAGCACTAATAGTTAACTCAAAAGCTGAATTACAAGACCACATGAATAGTCTAAACGAAGTATGTAAGGAACATAAAATGGATATAAGCTACATATTGGACAGCTCCTGGGATAGTGACCAGACTAAGAGAGACACAACCTGCTGCTCTGCAGGTAGACTGAAGATAGCAGTCTAAATCAGGCAAACGATGCCAATAATTCCAGTCCAGACATAACATCTAAGGCTCCCAGTCGAGGTGTATGGCTGAACGTCTCTAAGCCATAAACCCTCGGAAGTGAGAGCCTAGCCGACACAAACCTACATCAAAATTGTGGTGAGGTGCTGAGCACGCTACATGCTTGGCGCAGATACTCGTTCGATGACTCTTAGCTGCGGGATATGAGAGATCCCCAGATGAGAGGGCCTGGCCGTTACTCGCCCACAGACACACGGAGGTAAGGTGCTGAGCCGGCAGCACATGTAGCCTACCTCGTGAGCGAGTACTAAAGGTGGAAAAACACCTCGGTCGCACGTCCCGTCACCTCTGTAACCGTACTCATGGAGTGAGTGTAGTCAAAGGTGGAAAATTGTCTCGTTGACACGAAATGGAACGCCTGTCTTGCGAATCCACTACGTGGCAGCCCGAAGCAAAAGCTTGCTGTGTGGAAGTCGAAATAAGAGTCTAACTGTCTCGAAACCCGAGGAAGGGTAACCTCATCAAAAATGCCCGCTGAAGCCGGAAGTTTCAGCCTACGGGCGGCAAAATAAAAATGGCACTACGCAATTACGTCCGAGTGAAATGTCTTTCGTGACCTGAAAAGCTCTAACTAGTCGTTTCATCGTGCTAGGAACAGTTACCTAGTTTCCGAATGCCGCTCTTGTTCGGAACAGCTCTGACTAGGTAGTTTTCCGAAAGTCCGACGTGCCTGGAACAGCTCTTACGGACACAACGACAAGCACATGTCCGAAAAACTCGCTGAGTGGATATTGACTGCAGACCAGTCTGGTCTGTGCGGTGACGGCCCGGGGCGAACGAAATGCCCAATATATTGAAGTGAGGAATTAAAGCAGCCATGAGCAGGACGTGACGATTCCCTCGGTGAGCCCAGCACCAGAGCGTTATGTGTCAGCTCTGCAATTATGGAAGCCACCCAGGATGGCGGAAAATGCTATGGACTGTCCCTGCCTTCATTTGAGGGATGACCGTGCAGTCTTCGACTGTTCCAACTTGACCAGCTGGGAGGTGGACAGTACCATAAAAGTGAGAGTCTCCCTGGAATGCTAACCTGGTCAAAAATGCACGCTAAAAGTCGGATGTGTTGGCCTAAGGGTTTCGACCCAAGGGTGCCTAACCAGACACACCGCAATCACATCTGAAAAAACACTCCGGATGAACGCAAAGAAGAAGAAGAATTAAAGGGATTTATGTAACTATTACGTATAATATATCAAGTGGCAAATCGGAAGACGAGATCGAAAGCAGATGCATTAAAGCAAACCTAATCATTGGGGAAATGGCAAAAATATTAAAGAACAAACATGTATCAATAACTACTAATAAAGCACTATACAACACAGTCGTCCTACCAACTGTATGCTAACAATGCCACACCTGGACGATGACAGAAACAGAGAAAAGAACAGTCAGAACAACAGAAAGGAGATTCCTCAGATGAATACTCAATGTTTCAAGAAGAGAGAAGATCAGAAATGAAGAAATTGGGACTAAAGTGTGGTTTATAGCAGCGCTAGATTTTATTAGAAGGCAGCAAATCAAATGGTTTGGCCAAGCAAGTAGGTTACCAACTAACAGTATACCACAACAAGCAATGATGTACATACTAGATGGAAGTAGAGGAAGAGGCCGACCACATAAACGATGGATGGAGAGAATACAAGAGTCCATGGGAACATCGATTCATGAAGCCCATAATCGGGCACTCTCCCGCAGTTTCTACTTCACCCCAACACCACAAGGTACAAGAAGGACAAGATGAGATGAGAGATGAGATGAGATTACATTGTGGTATTTCTTTATTCCTTGTGACGACCATAATCTGTGTCTTTATACAAATTAATTATAACCCTAGTTTAAATATTGAGCACAACCCACTACTGGCAACGCCGATCGCATTCTGGTATGAACCTAAGGCCTATCCACGTCAATATGGAAGCACTATACTCGAGTTTCGCCCTCATTTGAGCTCGTCAGTAGTGCATATCCCTGACCGGATCCGGAAACAGTCCCGGATCACGCGTGTGAAGCGGGTGTGTAACCACGTGGCACACACTGGACACACCAAATTATCACAACAGAACATCACAACGCTACCCATCGTAGGCTATGCTCAAGGTTGCCCAATCGCCGCGACCGACGTCCGTCAATCGATGGGACCCGAACGATCAGGACTAGTTGTTCACTGTGTACATCAGCATCTAATAAACGTGAAGATCATGTTCATTGCCTGCAACCAATAGGGTATTATCGGCAAATATCTAGTGTCATTGATGTTATTTTCATAAATAATGATTACTCTCATATCTTTTAAATTTCTAAACATATTTTTACTGTATAGGGAAACAAGACCTGGAGACATTACACATCCCAGCTGCACACCTCTCTTTGTAGGATGAGTTTGACCAACTTCATTATCAATCTTTATGGCAGCTCGTTGTTTCCACTATATGTTTTCAACAAGTCTAAGGTCTCTCATGTCAATTTGTAGGTCTGCAAGCATTTTCATTATGCTGACATGTCTTACTTTATCGAAAGCCTGTGTGTAGTCAATAAAGCAAAGATTTAGGTCTGTGTTCACTTCTATAGAAATCTCAATATATGTACATGTTCCTGCAAATACACATAAATTTAGTGTACCGTTGCATTCTACGAATCCACATTGTTCTTCCACTATTTCACGTTGTATTTTCTTCCTAATTCTTAGTATGAGGATACATAACAAAATCTTCGTGATATGACCCCTTATACTAATTGTTCGATGTTGATCACATTCCAAGGTTCCTGATTCTTTAGGGATTGCAATAAATATAGATGTACGTAATTCAGAAGATAAATTACCAGTATCATACATTTGTCCGGTGTCTCGGTTTATACTATATTCTTCTACGGCATTGATCATGTCTATTGTGATGCTATCTGGATCCAGCGTCTTGCCAGATTTCATGAGGTTAAGAGCATTCTGAAGTTCCATCTTCAAAATGTATTCTTCATTATTATTAAGAATATCATACTGTACCTCTCGTGAATCGTTATAACGATCGTTCATATAATCTGACCACGCATTAAAAATTTGATCTGTTTGTATTATAATTTGCTATCGATGAATTTTAGGCACCCCGCCGATGTGTATGTAGTTTCTTAGTGATATAATGCACTCTTGTGTACACTAATTTTAGTATTCCTGATGTTGTGTTGGTTTTAAATTTCTTTGCAATGTTCCTCAAGACATTACATTATTTTGCCTCGTTGTACAATTTCTTAATGATCCTGTGGATCTCTTCATATTTTCCATATTTATGGTTGTGCTTTCTTTAATGTTTCCATTAGATGCCGTCTGTCATCCATTTCTTACAATCAGTCACCTTCATTAATGTAATAGTTGTTTCTACTACTTGGCTGACTGATTTATTTATAGTTTCTCCCCATTAGACAATAACACCTTGAAATATAATTTTCAGATCGAATAATGCTTTAAATCAGTTATTTTCCTCTACGTTGAAGTAATCTTTTTCATCCTCAACCTTCAGTGCACGTAGATCAAATTGTGTTTCTTAGCGTATATTTGACATTGGTTTTATGCCAGTCTCGTTGGCCTAGGGGTCTTTGGTCTTTCCCCGTAATACCGTATATTTTCGTGAGTAACGTAACCTGCGCGAGAATCAGTAGCGGTTCTCGGAGCGTGGGTAAATTACAGGGTATGAGAGCCGGTCGCTCAGAAAGCATTGGTAAACAACTAAGCGTAATGTGCCTATTACATCAACAGCAGCTGAAAAATTATGATGTTGACTGCAACGTCCTGTAAGAGATATGGAAAAAGAATGTATATGTATATTGCATATGATTAATCTGTGTTCGCTGTAGCAGTCTGCGCTTGGTATAGTTTATGCGACTTTTAAAACATTTTAAAATCTTCTGTTGATGAGGATGTAATGAATCTGTTTCGTATGGTCAGGTCTTCCCCATGTACATAATCTCATTGGATGGTGTTGATACCAGGTGTTTCCAATAATCATATCAGCTCTTTTATAAAGTGTACAAGTCAGTAATCTATTTCATTCTGTTCCCCTAGTCCAAACTTACCTACTGTGCATGCTTCCTGTTGATTTCGAAATTCAGCATTAAATTGACACATTATTCTATTTAATTCTAATTATTTGCATTTCTTGAAGGCATTCTCCACATCATTATAATATGCATTGATGCTGTCATCTAGAGTCTTCTCTCCCCCATTTTAGTAAGTCATTATGAGTGGAGTTATTTTTAAACAATCAAACACATAATCAATCACATTAGATTCTGACAACATGATGTACAAAGAAGTTGTTGACTCACAGATAGGTTTGAACTGATAAATTAACAGGAGGTCAATTCATGTTAATCATTTATTGACTGGGTCTGAGCCTTCTGGTCAGTACATTCATCTCTATTGTGATTTACACAAAATATTAGAAAAGTTGCATATTGGACCAGTCACACAGACCATCAATAAACAAGCATCAATACATGAGATGTCAACAAGTGTGAAACATAGTAAACATTTTGATGTTGTACATATTAAGTGTGAAGATGATGAATCAACAATTAACTATCAGTTTCCTGAAATTGGGTGTGGTGTGTACCAAGGAAAAATGTAACCTGGTGACTGGAAGATTAGGTAATCCGGGGTCCATTGACTGATGGATCCACTTCAGGTCTGCCCGTATAGCTCCACTGAAGGCCTCCCCATACTCTGCTCATGGCCAAGTCATCCTCCATCTCACTTGTGGTTCATCTCTTTCTCTCGGCTTCCCTCTTTCAGGTCTGATTTATGTGGTTAGTTTGCTGATGTGTTGGGTGGTTGTTGGTATGTAGCCACCAAGAATCACTGATGAATATTCACATAAATATATACATTCCTATATGTATTTGAAGCGCACACACAGTTCTGCCTACTACGTCACCCAAGAATTGAGCTTGTATGGCTACTTGAAGTTCACTAAATTCTGTACAGAAACAGTGTACAAGGTGAAAATCGCAGAGAATGCTCGCCTCAACAAATCACTGAGCACTGAAAAGGTAACAACATCAGTACTAGACAACCCAGAGAAGTATGTGAGGAACTTATCGTCATACGTACTCAACAACATTGAAACAGAGGCCCTTGCATACGGATTAAAATTATGCATAAAGCCTAAACACATCAATCGTGTTGAGTCGCAAGCACAGTTTGAAATGTTGTTTGATCAAGTCTCCAAGTTATCACCTACCTCTGCTGAGTCGGTCGGGTGGCTGAAGGCCAAACTGGTAGATTTAGAACACCAGTATCGCACAACACCCTCTAAACAGACGTGTCCGCTGACCAACGAACACCTTACTGCCTTAAAAGCGTTAAAGGCTAACAAAACCCTCGTCATACTGAAACCTGACAAAGGGAGCGGTACAGTACTGATGGACATGTCAGATTACCAGAGAAATATGGATGTAATATTGTCAGACGAATCCAAATTCATGATAGATCAAAAAGTAAACAAGTCGGAGGACCTGGATGCTATAATGAGGAAAGAGATCCAATCACTTATGAATGCGGGACTCATCAGTGAGGCCACTGCAAAAACGCTCACACCACGTGGCTCGCACACTCCTCAGATGTACGGTCTACCCAAACTTCACAAGCCTGGCATCCCGCTAAGACCTATCCTGTCCATGGTTAACTCTGCACAACACCGAATGGCGAGATGGTTAGCCGAAATGTTAAAGCCAGTACGACAGTCCTTCGATCCATAAATACTCAGAGATACATTCCAACTGGTGGAATTATTGGATACTATGGACATAAATAACAAACACATGGCATCCATGGATATAGCCTCCCTATTCACTAACGTTCCATTAGAGGAGACAGTGAAAATAATAAGGGAACGCATTGAAGACAAACAACTAAAATTAGGCATACCAACACCTATTCTGGAGAGGCTACTACTACTATGTACCGCCAACATCCAATTCAATTTTCAAACTAAGTCATACCGCCAAATTGACGGAGTGGCCATGGGGAGTCCTCTTGGTCCTATTCTAGCGGACATCTTCATGGCACACTTTGAAGAAAAGAGATCCTCAGACATCAACAACTTGGCCTTTTACCGGCGTTATGTGGACGATATACTAATTATCACCACAGACGAGCTACAAGCAACATCGTTTCAGGCCACAATGAACAAGACGCATAAAAACATCTCTCTATCAATGGAACACGAACACAACGAAGCGTTACCGTTCCTAGATATTCTAATGAGACGTAGAGCAGACGGCACAATTCAAAGATCGGTGTATCGCAAAGAAACATGGACTGGCCAATGCCTAAATTTTCAGAGCTTCACACCTGTCCAGTACAAACGGGGCTTAGTACGGACCTTGTTTGACCGTGCTAGAAAGATATGCACCCAGGACACACTGACAGAGGAATTTGAAACCCTGAAGAATGTCTTAAACCTGAATGGGTACTCCACAGGATTTATAAAGCGCCATTGCCAACAGCCCAAACCCAAAGCAGACGTAACTACAGTCCCTAAACTCAAGGTATTCATCCAGCTAACCTTTCGAGGGGATGACGTAATGCAACGTCTACAAGACCGGCTTACTACAGCAGTAGGTCGAACATTCTGTGCGGCAACTCCAGTCATTAGATGTAAAACCGTACCCATTCCTACACCAACAGTCAAAGAGCCTGTTCCTCTGTACGCCACAAACAATTGTATTTACCAATTCACATGTAGATGTCAGGCCGTTTACATTGGCCGAACGGAGAGACAGCTTAACAAACGGGTGTCAGAACACATACCTCAATGGGTCAACAAGATACAACACACAGGAGATGATAGCCACGAGGAGCCGACACACCGGAAGCTCCCGGCGTCTTCAATCGGCAGGCACATTGTCGCCAGTCGCCATGTTGTGTCCAGAGAGACTGCATTTCGCGTGTTGTTTAGAACACAGAATACTCGCTTGTTAAAATTTGCAGAAGCAATTATGATCTATCAACGCAAGCCAGAATTGTGTAAACAGAAAGACATGTTAGTCAGCTTAAAATTACCGTGGTAGACAATCGACATTACTGTGCGAAATTGTGTATATTTCAACTTAAAGGATTTATCTAGTTAATTTCACGTAAGTTGTGTGTGTTCTGCAGTATGTACCTGACGAGATGCAGCGAAATATGCCAGGCAATAAATCGTGCAATCTATTGTTTGTGTCTTCGTTATTCAAATTCACTACGGGAAAACATTGTTTTGAATATACATTCCTACCAATACAATATTCTAGAAGTAGGTCGGAAGAAATCTAAATTCCTGAAGTAGGAACTAGTTCCCCTCCCCTCCTTTTTTCTCTAATCTAGTGTTGGGTTAATTTGGGGTGGTCAGAGTTTATCACACTGTGTACGCCTTGTATCAACTTGTTCCTGCTGTATGTAAGTTCTCATTTGACCTGGGGTCAGTGAACGTGTACAGTAAGACAGTGACAAGAGTGAGAATGTGTCAAGATGCATGTAAATAAATGACATACATTTATAACATTTCTTCCACTCAATGGTGTTCACAATGTGTATAAATAATTCTCTGTGTTTTCCCAATTAACCAAATTCTTCTTCTTCTGTGTCTAATAACTCTCTCCCAATATCTGTTGTTGTTAGGTTGAGTGTTGGGTTGTGTGGTGATGAGGGGTGTTGAGTGGTGTTGTGTTTTAAGTTATGTTGAGTAATGAGTTAAGTTCACTGCGCGTGATGATGTTCTGCGAAGCACAACTTTCTCATGTAATGCAGTTCATGTGTGCCCTTATCCAATTAAAATTTGACAAAAATATAAATATTTATTCCGTCAAACCCTATTGATTCAATAGATGAAGGAGAAAGGAAAGATTGATTTCTCTTTCAGCTTTCTAGATTGTAAATAGGCATAGATAAGTCTGTTTTAGAACAAGGCACTTGTTCTAGTCCACGAACAGTCATTTTAGCTGTAGATAGTGATAGCATCTTTAACAATGGATCTGGTGAAATGCACAGGATTGCTTTAGAATGATCACTTCGTACAGCTGTTCAGAATAGAATGTAGGAGTATAATGCACTTCTTAAAGTTAATAATTATCTCTAAGAATATCAGAGATTGCAGTTTCATCGAAGAGAGTAGTGGAGTGTCATTTTGCCCGGGAACGGCTCTGCGTCGTTAGAATCTACAGTCGAGCATTTTTACATTTCAGAGGTTTTAATTAATAATAATACATTTCAATTGACATTACAAACACGGGTTACCATTACTTGATATTTGATACATCGGGTTCTTAGTCTAATCTCGGGAATCACAAGCTTACCTCAGATCTAGACACCCCGCATTTCCATGTTTGAAAATTTGGTCACACCAGCTTCTCACATCTGTTCATCAGACTGGTTGCAGGAAAATGTGCGGGCTTACCAGATTCTGATGAAATCTTAACATATGCAAATCCGGCGTTGAGGCGAAAGCGGGTCACATGTCTCCTTCCATCCAATGGGTTTCCGAGCTTTGTCTGATGAAATCTTTCTAAGAATCCACGTCATCTGTCACTTATGCAGTTCCAGTTTCGATGTTAAGTTTTAAGTCCTAGTCTCCGTTTGCGGTTGTGAAGTCAATTTCTTTTAATGTTGTTTCCTCTTCTTGCGGCATGTTTTGGTAAATGAATAATGGTGGTTAGCGTTATGCCACATGGCCCCACTCCAGATTGTTCTATGGTATGGAACTATGTTTCCAACATTTTCAGTTATCAAGCTGTTCCCATTTTTCCTCCCTTGTATTCTCTTCTGCATCTGATTGACCTGGTTCATCAGGCACTGGGTGACGACTCAGGAAGTCCGCTCCCACATTCATTTTCCCAGGAACATACTCAACCTGGAACGAGTAAGGTTGAAGAAGCAGCGACCACCTCATAAGTCGGGCATTCAGAGTCTTAGATACTGCGAGAAACATGAGCGGTTGATGGTCACATTGCACTGTGAAATGTTTGCCATATAGGTATGCTTGAAATTTCTGTACACTCCATCCGAGCGCAAGACATTCTCTCTCGATAGTACTGTAATTTCTCTCTGCTGCATTCAATTTCCTGCTAGCATAGGCTACAGGGAATAGCTCTGATGGTACATCTCCCTTTCTCTGCAACAGCGTTGCCCCAATTCCTATGTTACTGGCATCGGTGCGCAGCACGAATGGTTGGTCGAGGTCTGGTAGATGTAAGACTGGATGAGCAGTTAATGCCTGCTTTAATGCTGTGAAAGCTCTCTCAGCTGACCAAGTGACTTTCTCTGGTTTCCCCTTATTGGTAAGATCCGTTAAAGGTGCTGACAGAGTATTGAAGTCCTTGATGTATTTTTGATATAATCCACATAAGGATACAAATGATCTTACATCCTTCTTTGTTTTTGGACGAGGTGCTCTCTGGAGTTTGTCCACATTTCCCTCTTGTGGAGTTATCAGTCCATGAGATATCTTATGACCTAGAAAGTCCAATTCTTGGAATCCTATCTGCCACTTCTTTGGTCTAGCCGTCAATCCAGTTTCTCTGAGGCGCCGGAACAAAAGATGCAGGGTTTCTACATGCTCTTCAAATGTTTCAGTGGCGATCAGGATGTCATCCATGAAGTGACTGATGTCTGGATGCTGTAGTGGGTCAAGTAATTTTCTCATCATACGTGTAAAGACGCTGGGAGCATTACTTAATCCGAATGGAAGAACGTTGAACTCATAGTGTCCTCCAGGCGTGCTGAAAGCTAACCATGGTCTAACTTCCGGTTTTACAGGAATCTGGTAATATCCCTTACTGAGATCGATCCTAGTAAAGTACTTAGCTCGGTTGAGTGCGGTGAAGAGTTTATTCTGATCAGGCAAAGATTCTGCTTGGAATTCAGTAATAGCATTGAGCTGTCGATAATCGATGCACAATCTATGTTCTCCACTTGGCTTTCTCAATAAGACGACGCTAGCACTGTAAGGTGATTCAGATGGTGAGATTATCCCTGCGGTGAGCAGCTGTTGTATTTCGTCCAATAAAGTCTTTTGCTTTGCATAAGGAACTGGGTAAGTCTTGACTCGCACAGGCACTGTGTCATTCAACTTCATGTCAAATTCCTCCAAATCAGTTCTTCCTGGCTTATCAGTAAGTACTTCTGCATATTTTGCCATAAGTTCCTTAATCTGCTTTTGCTGATCCTTTGTTAAGTTGGGATTGATTTCCACATCCTTAAAGGTCTCTTTGGCTTGCAGTTGGCACTCGACTCCCATTGTTGATCCTTCTTCGACTTCAGTAGCCACACTCATGGCCATCAGATGTGCAGGTTCGGTGGTTGAGGGTCTTTCATGAAACTTCTTCAAGAGGTTTATGTGAAATACTTTCATCTTGCCCTTGACTGAAATTCTGTAGTTGGTACGTGAGATCTTCTCCGTCACTACATAAGGTCCTCTCCATCCGATTTGCAGCTTATTCTGACTGGTTGCAAGCAGCAACATCACCTTCTCTCCTACCTCTAACTCTCAATCCTTTGCCTTGCGGTTGAAGTTATGAGCAATTCTTCGTCTGGCTTGACGTAGATTGACATTCGCTTGTTTCCAACTGTGTTGTAAAAGATTTTTCAACTTGGCAACATATGTAGATGCAGTCACGACTGTATCATCTGTAGTATTATCAGTCCACGTTCGAAGTAACGCCTCCAGTGGTCCCTTGATCGGTCGTCCAAACAACAGTGTGGCTGGAGCAACACCTGTTGAGTGATGGGGTACCTCCCTGTAAGCGAATAAAGCTGCGGGTAAATACAAGTCCCAATCCTCTGTCTTCTCCTGGGCAATTTTGCGCAGGATACTAATCAATGTCCCGTTCCACCTTTCCACAAGTCCATTTGACTGAGGGTGATATGGTGAACTGAAGATATGGCGTGCATGAACAAGTCTGAAGGTCTCTTCCATGAGCTTACCACGAAACTGTGAACCGTTGTCCGTCAAGATCCTTTGTGGGAATCCTAGACGTGTGAATATTCCTAATAATGCATAAGCGACGTGTTTGGAGTCACAGCTAGGCATAGGAACTGCTTCGGCCCACATGGTTGTTGTGTCCACAAGCGTTAATATGAATCGGTTTCGCCTCTTCGTTGCTGAGAGAGGTCCGATGATGTCTACAGCCACTTTCTCAAATGGAATTCCAGTGATTGGCGATTCACCCAACATTGCCGGTGGTGTCCGGTGTTTTTGTGATATTTTCTGACACTGTGGGCATGATTTTACAAACCGTTGTATGTCTGAATTCATCCCTGGCCAAAAGTAGTGAGTGGTAATCCGCTGTGTAGTAGCGGTGATACCCATGTGCCCACTGAATGGTAGACTATGACCCATCTCTAAGATATGAGTCCTGTATTGAGTTGGTACAACAAGTTGATTAAACTTTTGTCCAGCTCGTCCTGCTTTTCTGTAAAGAAGTGCTGACTTCATGAACAGATCACCTTTACGTAGAGGTAAATGTGATTTTGGCAGTTTTCTGAAGCAGGGTTCCAAGGTGCTGTCGGCTTCTTGTGCCCTCTTCAGTTCCTCCGTTCGAGGGATTGGCGTAGTTGTTTCTGGAGTCTTTTTCGCCTGGGATCGAGTGGTCATGGTCGCCATTGCCACAGGTTGAACAGGTTCTCTTAGAACAATAAATCTACAGTGGAGGATTACAGGATATATCGGATCGTCCAAGACTGCTTCTTTAATTGTCCCAGTGACATACCGCGAGGCTATGTTCACTTTTGCCACTGGAAGAGACATATTTGTTGAACTCTTCAGTGGTCCCTGTAATTCCACTATTTTCTCTGTCACCTGTTCAGGGTGAACTAAGAATGATGAAACAACACAGTCATACGATAATCCAGTATCATATAGACAGGTCGTTTTGAATCCATTTAGCAAGATGGATTCTACAACCGGAATACGAGATGATGTGTCTTGATGAGGTGTCTGTTTGGACGTTTCACCAGTGCTCACTTTTTTCTCTTTTCGGTTGGCCAAACATGCCGCTGTGTGTGGAGGTGGCTTCTTCCTGCAATTCTGAAATGTGTGACCTCTAATTTTGCAATGGGCACAGAATGGTTTGTCCTCCTTCGGCGCTGTTTGGACTGAGTTTTGAGTGTTTTTCTGGAATTCCCCTTTTTCTTGGTGGCTACAGTGTTTTCACCCTCTTTTGGCTGTGGAGTTTTGTTTTGAGAGGGGGTGTTGTTCGAACGTCCCTTTCCTCCCATCTCCTTCTGAGATTTCTCAAATCTCTCTGCCAGGATGATTATAGTTTCCAGGCGGTCAGCCCCGTTTTGGGTAAAGAATGCCTTCATTTCGTTCTGCATTTTCCCGTTGATCTGATCAATGATGATCATTTCACGGAGTCCTTCAAAATTTTCCTCAAATCCTCCCAAGCAAGCCCATCTTTGTATGTATGACTTCAGTCTTTCGACTAGTTGCGCGTAACTCTCACCCGGTTCCTTCCTTGCGGCTTTGAACCTGAGTTTATAAGATTCGGCGTCCACTTCGAAGCGGCTCAAGAGTGCCGTCTTAAGTGTGGTGTAGTTCTGTTGTTCCTCTCTAGTGAGGCGCGAGAACACATCATACGCCGTGGATCTTAAGGCCTGCGCTAACTTCGTCGCCCATCTACTTTCTTCAAGCCCACAGCTGACAGCCATTGCCTCGAAGCGTGATAAAATCCTTCGATGTGGTCAGTCTGTTCATTAAAGGTTTCCAGAGGAAATGACATAGCTCCTGAATTAAGTTGAGAGACGTGAGGAGGTGGTTCTGTCACTGGCGATCGGGATGAGGCTGATGGTGCAGGACCACTCCCTTTCTCTATTCTCCGGATCTCCACTTCAATCTCCATTCTCCTCAACTCCAGTTGGTGTTGATGCTCTCTCTCCTTATCTTCCATTTCAGCCTGTAGTCGTTTCTCTTTCTCCTCCAATTCTGCTTGAAGTCGTTTTTCCCTCTCAGCCAATTCGGCCTGAAGCTGTTTTTCTTTGAGAGCCAATTCCGCTTGCAGTCTTTCTCTTTTGTCGAATGCATCTGAAACATAGTTAGCTAGCTCAAGGCCATCTAACCCGCATTCCCTACCTGTTTCTGTTATTTGGGCTCTAAACTTTGCAGTTTCCGCCATGTCTATAATTTATTGCTTTCTTCTGCATAAAAAATATAATTGCAGTTAGTCTGATCACGCGTAAGCTTGTCAGTCCCTGATCTGCAAATATACAACAGAGCATGTGCAATATTAAAAACACCCTATGTTATGTCTGTCTGTCAATGCTGGAAAAGCCAAAGGCAGCAGGCACTGAATTAACCAGATTTAATTCCTAGTAACGAAAAGAATCTGAAATTAGACAGAGTTTTCCCAACGGATAAGATTTTCCGGTGGTTGATGAAATACTGTTAAGTTCAGACTCCACAGGAAAAGAACACCTTCTCTGGAAGAGAGTAGTGTTGGTAGAGTAGATACACACTATATATTTCACCTGGAGCACCTCTTTCTGAAGTATAAGCCTATTTGAACATGGCCCCCTTCTTCAGGAGGAATGATCAGTCACCTACTCTTATTTATCTGTTAATGTCATTCATATCATGTGGCTGTCAATCAATATTAGAAAATGACAATGTTCAAAATCTAAAGATATTGTGATTGTTTTATGTAACTTTTTAATTACACAATGTATTATTTAATTGTTTAATTTATTTATGGGAACCATCCAGGACGTAGCCGACAATATGTCATATATTTTTGAAGGGAGTGGGAGATCACTGTAGTGCATGCCCCATTTCTAACAAAAGAAGTAGATCCCCATTCTCTTCTATCTTCAATAACCCCAGAATATGAACCTTGAGTTATCTGCAGGCCTCGTTCTATTAAGTATGTCTAGGAGATATAGATTATGGCCCTTGTGAGAATAATGATTACTAACTGGGAATCTGCCCCTTCTCCAAGGATTCTGTAGCTCTGGAGCCCCCCCTTTAGTTTATCAAATCTGAGGAAAGTCTGGAGAATTTTCTCAGCCTGATTTAGATGAAGAAATCATGGATATTGAGCAGTTGATAGATCTAGAGTCTTCTCTCCCCCATTTTAGTAAGTCATTATGAGTGGAGTTATTTTTAAACAATCAAACACATAATCAATCACATTAGATTCTGACAACATGATGTACAAAGAAGTTGTTGACTCACAGATAGGTTTGAACTGATAAATTAACAGAAAGTCAATTCATGTTAATCATTTATTGAATGGGTCTGAGCCTTCTGGTCAGTACATTCATCTCTATTGTGATTTACACAAAATATTAGAAAAGTTGCATATTGGACCAGTCACACAGACCATCAATAAACAAGCATCAATACATGAGATGTCAACAAGTGTGAAACATAGTAAACATTTTGATGTTGTACATATTAAGTGTGAAGATGATGCATCAACAATTAACTATCAGTTTCCTGAAATTGGGTGTGGTGTGTACCAAGGAAAAATGTAACCTGGTGACTGGAAGATTAGGTAAAACAGGGTCCATTGACTGATGGATCCACTTCAGGTCTGCCCGTATAGCTCCACTGAAGGCCTCCCCATACTCTGCTCATGGCCAAGTCATCCTCCATCTCACTTGTGGTTCATCTCTTTCTCTCGGCTTCCCTCTTTCAGGTCTGATTTATGTGGTTAGTTTGCTGATGTTTTGGGTAGTTGTTGGTATGTAGCCACCAAGAATCACTGATGAATATTCACATAAATATATACATTCCTACCAATACAATATTCTAGAAGTAGGTCGGAAGAAATATAAATTCCTGAAGTAGGAACTAGTTCCCCTCCCCTCCTTTTTTCTCTAATCTAGTGTTGGGGTAATTTGGGGTGGTCAGAGTTTATCACACTGTGTACGCCTTGTATCTACTTGTTCCTGCTGTATGTAAGTTCTCATTTGACCTGGGGTCAGTAAACGTGTACAGTAAGACAGTGACAAGAGTGAGAATGTGTCAAGATGCATGTAAATAAATGACATACTGTGGCATAACGCAGCCAACATTATTCATTTATCAACACCTGCCGCAAAAAGAGGAAACAACATTAAAAGAAATTGACTTTACAACCGCAAATGGAGATTGGGACTTAAAACTTAACATCGAAACTGGAACTGAACAAGTGACAAATGACGTGGATTCTTAGAAAGATTTCATTAGACCAAGCTCGGAACCTCATTGGTTGGGAGAGACACGTGACCTGCCTTCGCGCCAGGGCATAATTAGCATATATTACTATTTCATCAGAAATGTTAATAAGCCCGCACTTTTGTCTGACCTCGCTTCATGGACGGATGTGAGAAGATTGTGTGACCAAAAATTCAATGGGCAAGGCAGAAGTCTGGATCCTAGTGATCTTGGTGGCTACATACCAACAACCACCCAACACATCAGCAAACTTAACCACCTAAATCAGACCTGAGGGAGGGAAGCCGAGAGAAAGAGATGAACCACAAGTGAGATGGAGGATGACTTGGCTATGAGCAGAGCATGGGGAGGCCTTCAGAGGAGCTATACGGGCAGACCTGAAGTGGATCCATCAGTCAATGGACCCTGGCTTACCTAATCCTCCAGTCACCAGGTTACTTTTCTCATTGGTAGACACCACACCCAATTTCAGGAAAACTGATATTTAATGGTTGAGACATCACCATCATACTTAATATGTACAACATCAAAATGTTTACTATGTTTTCACACTTGTTGACATCTCATATATTGATGCTTGTTATTGATTGTCTGGGACAATGGTCCAATGTGCAACTGTTCTATTACTTTGTGTAAATCACAATAGAGATGTATGTACTGACCAGAAGGCTCAGGCCAGTCAATAAATGATTAACATGAATTGACCTTCTGTTAATTTGTCAGTTCAAACCTATCTGTGTCAACAACTTCTTTGTACATCATGTTGTCAGAATCTAATGTGATTGATTATGTGTTTGATTGTTTAGAGATAAATTAATTCATAATGACTTACTGAATGGGGAAATAAAAAGACTCTAGATCTATCAACTGCTCAACATCCATGTTTTCTTCATCTAAATCAGGCTTAGAAAATTCTCCAGACTTTCCTCAGATTTGATAAACTAAAAGGGGGCTCCAGAGCTAAAGAATCCTTGGAGAAGGGGCAGATTCCCAGTTAGTAATTACCATTCTCACCAGGGCCATAATCTATATCTCCTAGACAATACTTAATAGAACGAGGACCTGCAGATAACTCAAGGTTCATATTCTGGGGTTATTGAAGATAGAAGAGGATGGGGCTCTACATTCTTTTGTTAGAGATGGGGCATGCACTACAGTGATCTCCCACTCCCTTCAAAAATATATGACATATTGTGGGCTAAGTCCTGGATGGTTCCCATATATTAACCTTTAAACAATCACACTAAAATACATGAACACAGTTATCTTTAGATTTTGAACATTGTCATTTTCTAGAATGTTTAACAGATACCATGTGGGGTATTGATTGACAGCCACATGATATGAATGACATTTATAGATAAATAAGATAGGTGACTGATCTTTACTCCTGGAGAAGGGGGCCATGTTCAAATAGGCTTATACTTCAGAAAGAGGTGCTCCAGGTGAAATATATAGTGTGTATCTACTCTACCAACACTACTCCTCTTTCAGGGAAGGTGTTCTTTTACTGTGGAGTCTGAACTTAACAGCATTTCATCAACCACCGGAAAATCTTATCCGTTGGGAAAACTCTGTCTAATTTCAGATTCTTTTCTTTACTGGGAATTAATTGTGGTTACTTCAGAGCCTGCTGCCTTTGGCTTTTCCAGCATTGACAGACAGACATAACATAGGGTGTTTTTAATATTGCACATGCTCTGTTGTATCTTTGCAGATCAGGGACTGACAAGCTTACGCGGATCAGACTAACTGCAATTATATTGTTAGGCAGAGCAAAGCAATAAATTATAGACATGGCGGAAACTGCAAAGTTTAGAGCCCAAATAACAGAAACAGGTAGGGAATGCGGGTTAGATGGCCTTGAGCTAGCTAACTATGTTTCGGAGGCATTCGACAAAAGAGAAAGACTGCAGGCTGAATTGGCTCTCAAAGAAAAACAGCTTCAGGCGGAATTGGCTGAGAGGGAAAAACAGTTTCAAGCAGAATTGGAGGAGAAAGAGAAACGATTTCAGGCAGAATTGAAGGAGAAAGAGAAACGACTACAGGCTGAAATGGAAGATAAGGAGAGAGAGCGTCAACACCAACTGGAGTTGAGGAGAATGGAGATTGAAGTGGAGATCCGGAGAATAGAGAAAGGGAGTGGTCCTACACCCTCAACCTCATCAGGATCGCCAGTGACAGAACCACCTCCTCACGTCTCTCAACTTAATTCAGGAGCTATGTCATTTCCTCTGGACCCCTTTAATGAACAGACTGACCACATCGAAGGATTTTTATCACGCTTCGAGGCAATGGCTGTCAGCTGTGGGCTTGAAGAAAGTAGATGGGCGACGAAGTTGGCGCAGGCCTTAAGATCCACGGCGTATGAAGTGTTCTCAAGACTCACTAGAGAGGAACAACAGAACTACACAACACTTAAGACGGCACTCTTGAGCCGATTCGAAGTGGACGCCGAATCTTATAAACTCAGGTTCAAAGCCGCAAGGAAGGAACCGGGTGAGAGCTACGCACAACTAGTCGAAAGACTGAAGTCATACATACAAAGATGGACTTGCTTGGGAGGATTTGAGGAAAATTATGAAGGACTCCGTGAAATGATTATCATTGATCAGATCAAGGGGAAAATGCAGAACGAAATGAAGGCATTCTTAACCCAAAACGGGGCTGACCGCCTGGAAACTATAATCATCCTGGCAGAGAGATTTGAGAAATCTCAGAAGGGAGATGGGAGGAAAGGGACGTTCGAACAACACCCCCTCTCAAAACAAAACTCCACAGCCAAAAGAGGGTGAAAACACTGTAGCCACCGGGAAAAAGGGGAAATCCCAGAAAACCACTCCAAACTCAGTCCAAACAGCGCCGAAGGAGGACAAACCATTCTGTACCCATTGCAAAATTAGGGGTCACACATTTCAGAGTTGCAGGAAGAAGCCACCTCCACACACAGCGGCATGTTTGGCCAACCGAAAAGAGAGAAAAGTGAGCACTGGTGAAACGTCCAAGCAGACACCTCATCAAGACACATCATCTCGTATTCCGGTTGTAGAATCCATCTTGCTAAATGGATTCCAAACGACCTGTTTATATGATACTGGATTATCGTATGACTGTGTTGTTTCATCATCCTTAGTTCACCCTGAACAGGTGACAGAGGAAATAGTGGAATTACAGGGACCACTGAAGAGTTCAACAAATATGTCTCTTCCAGTGGCAAAAGTGAACATAGCCTCGCGGTATGTCACCTGGGACAATCAAGGCAGCAATCTTGGACTGATCCGATATATCCTGTAATCCTCGGCTGTAGATTTATCGTTCTAGGAGAACCTGTTCAACCTGTGGCGATGGCGACCATGACCACTCGATCCCAGGCAACAAAAACTCCAGAAACAACTACGCCAATCCCTCGAACGGAGGAACTGAAGAGGGCACAAGAAGCCGACAGCACCTTGGAACCCTGCTTCAGAAAACTGCCAAAATCACTTTACCTCTACGTAAAGGTGATCTGTTCATGAAGTCAGCACTTCTTTACAGAAAAGCAGGACGAGCTGGACAAGAGTTTAATCAACTTGTTGTACCAACTCAATACAGGACTCAGATCTTAGAGATGGGTCACAGTCTACCATTCAGTGGGCACATGGGTATCAACGCTACTACACAGCGGATTACCACTCACTACTTTTGGCCAGGGATGAACTCAGACATACAACGGTTTGTAAAATCATGCCCACAGTGTCAGAAAGTATCACCAAAACACCGGACACCACCGGCAATGTTGGGTGAATCGCCAATCACTGGAATTCCATTTGAGAAAGTGGCAGTAGACATAATCGGACCTCTCTCAGCAACGAAGAGGCGAAACCGATTCATATTAACGCTTGTGGACACAACAACCATGTGGGCCGAAGCAGTTCCTATGCCCAGCTGTGACTCCAAACACGTCGCTGATGCATTATTAGGAATATTCACACGTCTAGGATTCCCACAAAGGATCTTGACGGACAACGGTTCACAGTTTCGTGGTAAGCTCATGGAAGAGACCTTCAGACTTTTTCATGCACGCCATATCTTCAGTTCACCATATCACCCTCAGTCAAATGGACTTGTGGAAAGGTGGAACGGGACATTGATTAGTATCCTGCGCAAAATTGCCCAGGAGAAGACAGAGGATTGGGACTTGTATTTACCCGCAGCTTTATTCGCTTACAGGGAAGTACCCCATCACTCAACAGGTTTTGCTCCAGCCACACTGTTGTTTGGACGACCAATCAAGGGACCACTGGAGGCGTTACTTCGAACGTGGACTGATAATACTACAGATGATACAGTCGTGACTGCATCTACATATGTTGCCGAGTTGAAAAATCGTTTACAACACAGTTGGAAACAAGCGAATGTCAATCTACGTCAAGCCAGACGAAGAATTGCTCGTAACTTCAACCGCAAGGCAAAGGATAGAGAGTTAGAGGTAGGAGAGAAGGTGATGTTGCTGCTTCCAACCAGTCAGAATAAGCTGCAAATAGGATGGAGAGGACCTTATGTAGTGACGGAGAAGATCTCACGTACCAACTACAGAATTTCAGTCAAAGGCAAGATGAAAGTATTTCACATAAACCTCTTGAAGAAATATCATGAAAGACCCTCAACCACCGAACCTGCACATCTGATGGCCATGAGTGTGGCTACTGAAGTCGAAGAAGGATCAACAATGGGAGTCGAGTGCCGACTGCAAGCCAAAGAGACCTTTAAGGATGTGGAAATCAATCCCAACTTAACAAAGGATCAGCAAAAGCAGATTAGGGAACTCATGGCAAAATATGCAGAAGTACTTACTGATAAGCCAGGAAGAACTGATTTGGAGGAATTTGACATGAAGTTAAATGACACAGTGCCTGTGCGAGTCAAGACTTACCCAGTTCCTTATGCAAAGCAAAAGACTTTAGAGGAAGAAATACAACAGCTGCTCACCGTAGGAATAATCTCACCATCTGAATCACCTTACAGTGCTAGCGTCGTCTTATTGAGAAAGCCAAGTGGAGAACATAGATTGTGAATCGATTATCGACAGCTCAATGCTATTACTGAATTCCAAGCAGAACCTCTGCCGGATCAGAATAAACTCTTCACAGCACTCAACCGAGCTAAGTACTTTACTAGGATTGATCTCAGTAAGGGATATTACCAGATTCCTGTAAAACCGGAAGTTAGACCATGGTTAGCTTTCAGCACGCCTGGAGGACACTATGAGTTCAACGTTCTTCCATTCGGATTAAGTAATGCTCCCAGCGTCTTTACACGTATGATGAGAAAATTACTTGACCCACTACAGCATCCAGACATCAGTCACTTCATGGATGACATCCTGATCGCAACTGAAACATTTGAAGAGCATGTAGAAACCCTGCATCTTTTGTTCAGGCGCCTCAGAGAAACTGGATTGACGGCTAGACCAAAGAAGTGTCAGATAGGATTCCAAGAATTGGACTTTCTAGGTCATAAGATATCTCATGGACTGATAACTCCACAAGAGGGAAATGTGGACAAACTCCAGAGAGCACCTCGTCCAAAAACAAAGAAGGATGTAAGATCAGTTGTATCCTTATGTGGATTCTATCAAAAATACATCAAGGACTTCAATACTCTGTCAGCACCTTTAACGGATCTTACCAAAAAGGGGAAACCAGAGAAAGTCACTTGATCAGCTGACTGTGAGAGAGCTTTCACAGCATTAAAGCAGGCATTAACTGCTCATCCAGTCTTACATCTACCAGACCTCGACCAACCATTCGTGCTGAGCACCGATGCCAGTAACATAGGAATTGGGGCAACGCTGTTGCAGAGAAAGGGAGATGTACCATCAGAGCTATTCCCTGTAGCTTATGCTAGCAGGAAATTGAATGCAGCAGAGAGAAATTACAGTACTATCGAGAGAGAATGTCTTGCGCTCGTATGGAGTGTACAGAAATTTCAAGCATACCTATACGGCAGACACTTCACAGTGCAATGTGACCATCAACCACTCATGTTTCTCGCAGCATCTAAGACTCTGAATGCCCGACTTATGAGGTGGTCGCTGCTTCTTCAACCTTACTCGTTCCAGGTTGAGTATGTTCCTGGGAAAATGAATGTGGGAGCGGACTTCCTGAGTCGACACCCAGTGCCTGATGAACCAGGTCAATCATATGCAGAAGAGAATACAGGGGAGGAAAAATGGGAACAACTTGATAACTGAAAATGTTGGAAACATAGTTCCATACCATAGAACAATCTGGAGTGGGGCCATGTGGCATAACGCAGCCAACATTATTCATTTATCAACACCTGCCGCAAAAAGAGGAAACAACATTAAAAGAAATTGACTTCACAACCGCAAATGGAGATTGGGAGTTAAAACTTAACATCGAAACTGGAACTGAACAAGTGACAAATGACGTGGATTCTTAGAAAGATTTCATCAGACCAAGCTCGGAACCCCATTGGATGGGAGAAACACGTGACCCGCCTTCGCGCCAGGGCATAATTAACATATATTACTATTTCATCAGAAATGTTAATAAGCCCGCACTTTTGTCTGAACTCGCTCCATGGACGGATGTGAGAAGATTGTGTGACCAAAAATTCAATGGGCAAGGCAGAAGTCTGGATCCGAGTGATCTTGGTGGCTACATACCAACAACCACCCAACACATCAGCAAATTAACCACCTAAATCAGACCTGAGGGAGGGAAGCCGAGAGAAAGAGATGAACCACAAGTGAGATGGAGGATGACTTGGCTATGAGCAGAGCATGGGGAGGCCTTCAGAGGAGCTATACGGGCAGACCTGAAGTGGATCCATCTGTCAATGGACCCTGGCTTACCTAATCCTCCAGTCACCAGGTTACTTTTCTCATTGGTAGACACCACACCCAATTTCAGGAAAACTGATATTTAATGGTTGAGACATCACCATCATACTTAATATGTACAACATCAAAATGTTTACTATGTTTTCACACTTGTTGACATCTCATATATTGATGCTTGTTATTGATTGTCTGGGACAATGGTCCAATGTGCAACTGTTCTATTACTTTGTGTAAATCACAATAGAGATGTATGTACTGACCAGAAGGCTCAGGCCAGTCAATAAATGATTAACATGAATTGACCTTCTGTTAATTTGTCAGTTCAAACCTATCTGTGTCAACAACTTCTTTGTACATCATGTTGTCAAAATCTAATGTGATTGATTATGTGTTTGATTGTTTAGAGATAAATTAACTCATAATGACTTACTGAATGGGGAAATAAAAAGACTCTAGATCTATCAACTGCTCAACATCCATGTTTTCTTCATCTAAATCAGGCTGAGAAAATTCTCCAGACTTTCCTCAGATTTGATAAACTAAAAGGGGGCTCCAGAGCTATCAGAATCATTGGAGAAGGGGCAGATTCCCAGTTAGTAATTACCATTCTCACCAGGGCCATAATCTATATCTCCTAGACAATACTTAACAAAACGAGGCCTAGAGATAACTCAAGGTTCATATTCTGGGGTTATTGAAGATAGAAGAGGATGGGGCTCTACTTCTTTTGTTAGAGATGGGGCATGCACTACAGTGATCTCCCACTCCCTTCAAAAATATATGACACATACATTTATAACATTTCTTCCACTCAATGGTGTTCACAATGTGTATAAATAATTCTCTGTGTTTTCCCAATTAACCAACTTCTTCTTCTTCTGTGTCTAATAACTCTCTCCCAATATCTGTTGTTGTTAGGTTGAGTGTTGGGTTGTGTGGTGATGAGGGGTTTTGAGTGGTGTTGTGTTTTAAGTTATGTTGAGTAATGAGTTAAGTTCACTGCACGTGATGGTGTTCCGCGAAGCACAACTTTCTCATGTAATGCAGTTCATGTGTGCCCTTATCCAATTAAAATTTGACAAAAATATAATTATTTATTCCGTCAAACCCTATTGATTCAATAGATGAAGGAGAAAGGAAAGATTGATTTCTCTTTCAGCTTTCTAGATTGTAAATAGGCATAGATAAGTCTGTTTTAGAACAAGGCACTTGTTCTAGTCCACGAACCGTCATGTTAGCTGTAGATAGTGATAGCATCTTTAACAATGTTTCTGGTGAAATGCACAGGATTGCTTTAGAATCATCACTTCGTACAGTTGTTCAGAATAGAATGTAGTAGTATAATGCACTTCTTAAAGTTAATAATTATCTCTAAGAATATCAGAGATTGCAGTTTCATCGAAGAGAGTAGTGGAGTGTAATTTTGCCCGGGAACGGCTCTGCGTCGTTAGAATCTACAGTCGAGCATTTTTACATTTTAGAGGTTTTAATTAATAATAATACGGGACGCAGAGGTGTTTCCAAGGCACCAGGGCCGGGTTATATACTGGCCAAGACCTATTGACGCGTCCTCGTCGAGCGTCCTGGGCAACAGGTCCATTCGGGGTCCTGGCTAAAGTCAGTAGGATCGGCGATTCCTCTGAAGTCGGAGAGTGTCTGCCTGTATGGCGAGGAACCACCAGTCTGCACACCAATAAGCCAGACATGGGACAACGGATACTCACGCAAAACTCAGGTCCTGTATGACATCACACTGATGTTGGACACCAGGATGTCTTCATCCGACATACAGGACTTCACGTTGGAGCTCAAGCCAACGAACACAAGCAAGCAAGCATAATAATACATTTCAATTGACATTACAAACACGGGTTACCATTACTTGATATTTGATACATCGGGTTCTTAGTCTAATCTCGGGAATCACAAGCTTACCTCAGATCTAGACACCCCGCAATTCCATGTTTGAAAATTTGGTCACACCAGCTTCTCACATCTGTTCATCAGACTGGTTGCAGGAAAATGTGCGGGCTTACCAGATTCTGATGAAATCTTAACATATGCAAATCCGGCGTTGGCGCGAAAGCGGGTCACATGTCTCCTTCCATCCAATGGGTTTCCGATCTTTGTCTGATGAAATCTTTCTAAGAATCCACGTCATCTGTCACTTATGCAGTTCCAGTTTCGATGTTAAGTTTTAAGTCCTAGTCTCCATTTGCGGTTGTGAAGTCAATTTCTTTTAATGTTGTTTTCTCTTCTTGCGGCATGTTTTGGTAAATGAATAATGGTGGTTAGCGTTATGCCACACCTATGTACATAATCTCATTGGATGGTGTTGATACCAGGTGTTTCCAACAATCATATCAGCTCTTTTATAAAGTGTACAAGTCAGTAATCTATTTCATTCTGTTCCCCTAGTCCAAACTTACCTACTGTGCATGCTTCCTGTTGATTTCCAAATTCAGCATTAAATTGACACATTATTCTATTTAATTCTAATTATTTGCATTTCTTGAAGGCATTCTCCACATCATTATAATATGCATTGATGCTGTCATCACTGCTGCCTATTATTGGTACTTGAACTTGAAAGATGTTGAGAACAATAGGTCTGTCACTGCACTTTATCAATAATACACAGTCCAATATCCTTTGGTAAATGTTGATCTCTCCATATCCATTATAAGTGCTACCCCAAGCTGTTTTTCCCCCTCCACCAGAGTGGATTATGTAATATTCCTCGGAAGTTATCATGCTCATTCCTTTCCATCTGGTCTCACGTATCTCTAAAATGTCAATATGCAGTCTGTGCATTTCTTTCTCGATGTTACCCAATTTTCCATCCCCAAGCATAGATCTAACATTCCAGATGCCCACATTAAATATTGTTAATTTGTTGCACTCTGCCGCTTGCTGACGGTATGGAGACACATGGTGTTCTCGACTACCCCTACCAGGCGAGACTGCTCCAAAGGAGCACCCATTTAAACCGTTTCTCAGATTCTTTCTTGAAAGAAACATAACTTTCTTGGCAATTGTAAAGAATCTAGTGTGGATTTGCTTTCCTTTTCAGCAGTGACCATGCTGGTCGATGACCGCAGCCATAGTCTCCAAATAGAGATCTTCTGTCTACCATAGTGAAGTTGGAGACGATAACACGCAACCATCTGTCGGCTGCTCTTTAAATTAACGCAACACCTGCACACACGCCCTCACGTGACCCAGATCGGGTGGGGGAGAGGGGTAGATGAGCTAAACGGATACTCTAACTTGTCCAAGAGTGTCCCGTAGTCAAGCAGAGGGAAGGAGGCACCTTACTTCTCCATTGATTTCGGACTATTAAACTAGAGCACACAACTGATGTCATGAGTCGCTACACGCTGCTGGATTTTCTGAGGAGGGGATCCGAACTTATGGACTGAATTGTTTTATCTGCAGTGATGATGATCTGTCGACTAAACAACCAACCAGCCAACCAACCAACCAACCAGCCAGCCAACCACCAACCAACCAACCAACCAACCAACCAAACAAATATCTAACTAATTGAGCTAACCCTAATCACCACTGCATCGCTCTTTAGAAAACAATAAAATAAAATAAAAAATAAAATAAAACATTTAAAAAATACACACACACTCCCGGGACATGTTAAGAAAGAAAGGGGACAGATTGAGTGATACTATCTTGTCATTATATAAGGCAAGAGCAATAGAAGCAGGCCTGTAACATGTACTTCCACTTATTATATCTGACAGCAACGAATTAACCCCATCTGTTCTCATGTTGCAGGGTGTGTGCTCAATAACTCGTGCGTTTCCCTGGGAAACTGGACTATGGACGGCTGTAGAAATGTCACTTGCATCAGGATTCCAGGGGGCCCTAAATTCGAATACAAGTTAAATGTAACGAAAGCGGGTAGGTATCGTGTGTATCTTACTGTATGTGGGGCGTTGGGTTTGACTCTGTTAACCATGACATGCGGCCACTGCTAGGAAACATGACCCAACCAGACAATGAAATGCCGACAACCTGCGGGGAAACATGATCAAACCAGACAATGAAATGCCAACAACCTGCGGGGAGACATGACCAAACCAGACAATGAAATGCCGACAACCTGCGGGGAAACATGGCTAAACCTGACCTAGTCCCAGCCAGTCTGAACGTGCTGTGCTGCAACATGACCTGGTAACATACTAACATGTCTGGGCGTTGATGTGAAGTTTCTGTATCAACCATGCACTCCCGCTGGTTTCTGAGCTTGTATAGAAGGAGGCCTCTGTCTCTGTAATACCGCCTTTGCGAAGATGGAACTTTAGTATCGGGTCCTAATTTGACATTATATGATTGTTGTATTTTCTTATTTACAAATGTTGCACTTTCTGTTTTTGATGATGTAATGGTCAAATTGAGGGAACAACTGGCTACCTATTCCTGCTTGTTCTTGGCCCTACAAATGTTTGGTCAAAGTCAGGGAACAACAGGTGACCTATTGCTTTTTCTTATCAACTCTACAAAATGTGAAGTACAAAGGCAGGGAACAATTGGATAGCTATTCCTCCTTGTTCTCAGCCCTAAATAATGTGATGGTCAAAGTGAGGGAACAACTGGCCACTTTTTCCTGCTTGTTCGTAGCCCTACACATGTGTTGGTCAAAGTGACGTAACTACTGGCGAACTATTACACCTTGTTCTCAACCCTACACAGTGGCCACAGTGAAGGAACAACTGGACACCTATTCATCAATGTTCTCAACTTTACACACTTTGATGGCCACAGTGAGGGAACAACTGGACACCTATTCTTCAATGTTCTCAGCCATACACAATGCGATTGTTCACGTGAGGGAATAACAGTCGACCTATTCCTCCTTGAATTCAACCCTACACAATTGGATGGTCAATATTAGGGAACAACTGGCCACAAATCCCTGCTTGTTCTCAGATCTACACAATGTGATCGTCACAGTATGAGAACAATTTGCCACCTATTCCTCCTTGTTCTCTGCCCTACACAATGTGATGGTCAAAGTTAGGGTACAAATGGCCGCCTATTGCACAGTGATGTCAGCCCTACACAATGTGATGGTCAAAGTGAACTTACCACTGGCCAACTATCCTTCCATTTTCTCGGCACTACACCATGTCATGGTCGAAGTGACAGATCGATTGATTAATTGATTTAGGAACAGACATCACAGCATTCGGGGCATTCCCATAAGCGCTCTGTCCCTATCCTCAGCAGCCAGCGAAGAGTTCCAACACCAATAGTACCAGTAGCAATCTGATTATATGTCCGTCTCGCCTTTCCGCAGAGCGTCGAGCGTCGGCCAGATCCCCTTATCACCCCTCGCTGTCTCATTCGTGCCAGATCATGGTGATCTATTTGCTCCTCAGAGGTGTACACGTGCTCCCAGAACGCAAAAAACCATGTCTGACTTGTCCTGCATCATTACTCCACCACGTTTTGCAGACCCAGCGAATATGTCCGCCTGTTCATTCCCCAGCCCACCGGCAGCCCCGGAGAACAGATCCAGGTGATGCTTGCCACCCGTGACCTCCGAAGGGAAGCAAGCCACTCTTCCCGAAGCTTTCCTGTCCTCACCTTCCCCAGCATGCTTTCTGAGTCAGTTACAATCACGATGTGTGTGTATCGTATTCTTCATCCAGCGGAAAACTGCACTGACCGCCTCCACTCCATTCTTAAGCTAGATGTTGTGGTATCATATTCCAGGCTCTCCTGTACCAAACGTCGACCATTAGCTTTTGCTAAGAACTCCCAAGCACTTCTCCTACCTCTCAACACCGAACCATCCGTGTAGATAATCACATCACTCGAGTGAGCATTATCATGAATTAGTTGACGGATTTCCACTTCCGTGGCCTCTACTGGAACTTTCGTGCACTCCCGGCTCTGGACAAGTCTGACTGCTCGGCTGGCACTCTGACCCACTCCTCTCCTCGCCTAATGTTCTCCAAGGGGCACACCTGTCTAATCGTATCCTCCGCCTGAGCCATCCATTATTTCCCTCTTATCAGTCGCTCACCCTTAACGCCGAGAAGCGCCTCATGCAACAGGTGATATGTGTCTGCAGCTGCTCTGAGGTATGCCTTCGCCTGCATCACCTTGAGCCTACCAGCAACAGTCGGCAGACCAAGGATGTAACGCACACACACTACTGGGGTGTCTCTGGTGCATCCCAGAATGACTCGCATAGCTTCGTTCGTTCTGTATGCGCTCTAATTTCACCAGCTGACTCTTTGACACAGTGAGCAGTCCTAGTCCATAATCAATCACTGAAAGGATCAAGTGCTGGTATAGTGTGAAAAGCATTCTCTGCTCTGTGTCAATTGCAGGCATAGTTTTAAGTGCATTGAGTACCTTTTGAGACTTTGTCACAACCGTCCCCACATGGCCCTTGAAGAACAGGCTCCTGGTTAATATGATTCCCAGATACTTCAGTTTGTTCTCTCTGTTGACGCTTCTACCATCTATCGCGAGGCGTGGCACATCAACTCTCACAATCCTGTTGTCCAGAGAGCACCACAAAACAGCTGACTTTTCCGGTGGATGCCAGCACTAATTTCAGTGCACCAGTCAATAACTTTGTCAACTGTCGCCTATAGCTCCTGGGCTGTTTGCTCCCTATCTCTCCCCTGCCTATATGCAAGAATATCATCTGCAAATGTTAGTATTCTTCCAACCCCTGGTGCTTCTAGGTTTGCAATCTTACTCGTATATACACGTTAAAGAGCACCGGTGAGATTGCAGATCCCTATGGCAGTCCCGGGGTTAAAATATGTGGCTCTGAGGTCCATGCACCCAGACGGAGAGCAACCCGACGAGAATGCAGGAAGTCTGCTATTGAGTTCACCAACCAGGGATTAACCCCCTTCTCCACAAGTACGGTCATCAAAATATCATATCGAACTTTATTGAACGCATCCTCGAGATCAAGCGCTACAGCCATCATTTCCTGTCTACTCTGGAACCCCTCATAAACATCAAAGGCAAAAGTAGCTGCATTCGACCAGGTATCTTTTCCTGGCTTGTAGCTCCCCAGGCCTGTTGGAAGAAGCTTACCCCTTTCCAAAAACTCGTTCAGCTTGACAGCGACTATCTTCTTTAGAACCTTCCCAAATGTATTTTGAAGGGTGATGATCCTAAAGCCGCTAAGCTTTGAATGATCCTTGAATGGCGTTGGGAGAGGGATGAGATAGCTGTGCACCCAATCCTGTGGTACTGATGTGTCCTAATGCTCTGGTTAAAGCAGTCGGTCATATCCAAACTTTGCCTATCCAATGTCTGAAGTGACGGAACAACTGGCCACCTATTTCTCTTTGTTGTCAACTCTACAACATGTGATAGTCAAAGTGAGGGAACATATGTACACCTATTGCTCCTTGATCTTAGCCCTACACAATGTGATGGTCAAAGTGAGGGAACAACTGGCGACCTATTGCTCCTTGAATTCAACCCTACACAATTCGATGGTCACAGTTACTGAACAACTGGCCACCAATTCCTGATTGTTCTCAGCGCTACATAATGTTATGGTCAAAATGAGGGAATAACTTGCGACCTATTGCTCCTTGTTCTCAGCCCTACATAATATTATGGTCAAAATGAGGGAATAACTTGCGACCTATTGCTCCTTGTTCTCAGCCCTACACAATTTTAGTTAGTTAGTTAGTCGACAGATCATCCTCATTGCACATCGAACCATTCAGTCCATAAGTGCTCGGATTTCCTCCTCAGCAAATCCCGCAGTGTGTAGCGGCTAACGACGCCAGTTCTGTGTTGGTTTATCAATCTTCTTTGGCTTCCTGCATAGTGTTCTTGTTTGGCCACCCCTCTTTTAATTTGCTGTTCTCGCAATATGACCATAGTTGTAGATTCACAGTCATCACTTGGTTCTCCCAAAAGTCTTACTGATCGTAGAGCATTTATAATGTCAGCCTGGTCCATGGCTCGTCCACCTTCCACAGTAGCCTTACCTGCAAGCTTGTCAGTCCGCTCATTTCCTTGTACTCCCACATGCCCTGGCACGAAGATGAAACTAATCTTTATCAGACGAGACCGCTCCAGAGACAGCAACCACTCTCTTCAGGTCGACCCCGTCTATTTCCTCTTGATCATGTTCATTGAATCGCTAAGGACACATGCCCTAGTGAATGTCTATGTCTCGAGCCATATTATTGCGTTACTTACTGCCATGACTTCCATAGATAGGCTACTTGTGGTCTCAACAAAAGCACCCAAATCCTCCTTCACAATTCTCCCTCCGGCCTGAGCCGTAAAGGCCCATTAGCTTCTCACATGTCGGACGACCGACTCATCTGTGTAAATGACAGCATCACCGTGTAACGAATTATCGAAAATCAACGCGTGTACTCCCGCCTCCACAGCTGCCGGATTTTCTTGTCTACATTTTCTGTCTAGTTGGATGCAACTTGGCACTTGTACCCACTCCTCGCCAGGTTCTAAGTCCTCCAGTGAACACACCTGCTGAAAAATGTCTTCGGCTTGACCCATCCACGACCGTCCTCTTTTTAACCTGCTGCCCTTCACCTTCCTAATGTCACTATGCATTGGATGTTGTGTGTTTGCGTTAAATCTGAGGTAGGCACCTGTTCTGCAAATTTGTAGTCTTTCTTCAATGGTTTGAAAATCAAGATGTCCTGCATGCTGTATCTATTGTACTTCCAAGAATAATGCGCATAGCTTCGTTTTGTATCCTTTCCATCCTTTCTATCTGCTTAGAGAGTTACACAATGTGATGGTCAAAGGGAGGGAACCACTGGCCACATATCCTTCCTTTTTCTCAGCACTACACCATGCCATGGTCAAAGTGACGGAACAATTAGTCACCTATTGCTCCTTGCTCTCAGCCCTATACAAAGTTATGGTGAAAGTAAGGGAACAACGAGGGGCACCTATTGCTAATTTTTCTCAGCCCTACACAATGTGATGGTAAAAGTGAGGGAACAACTGGCGACTTATTGCTACTTGTATTCAACCCTATACAATTTGATGGTCAAAGTTATGGAACAAGTGGCCGCCTATATCTGATTGTTCTCAACACTACACAATGTGATGATCAAATTGAGGGAATAACTGACCACCTATTGCCCCTTGTTCTCAACTAGACACAATGTGTTGGTAAAAATGAGGGGAAAAATGGCGACCTATTGCTCATTGTTCTCAACACCACACAATGTGATGGTCAAAGTGAGGGTACAAAAGGACACCTATGCCCCCTTGTTCTCAGCCCTAAACAATGTGATGGTCAAAGTTAAGGAACGATTGGCCACTTATTTCTGCTTAGTCTCAACCCTATACAGTGTGATGGTCAAAGTGAGGGAACAACTGGTCACCTATTGCTCCTTGTTCTCAGCCCTACACAATGTGATGGTGATATCACATCACCGACTGTCGGATGCACGGTTGTTGGGTCAACCCCAAAGAGAAAAAGGATACTAAGTTCCTCTTTCTCAAAGTGATCCTGCCTGCTATAATTAATTTAGCTGTTACTTACTCAATCTTGAGACCATAAATAGAGTTTTGGAGAATCAACAACTACCTTCAGGAAATCAATGAAAAGTTTTCTCAAACTACTCAAAATATCCTTTTGGTGGTTCCTTGCCTCTTCTCTCTCAACTAAATAATTATAAATCTAGGGTTGTTAATGAATACAATTTTACTACGGCAAGAAAAAAACTCAATAGATGTCATGACCCCATTTCTATGATTTAATAAACATAAACTCGGTATTGAACCTGACATTCAAAAATACAATTCCATTCGTTAAAACAAGGTCATATACATATATATATAACTGTACATCACTGATGTGCCAAATATAATATTTATATCACCAGATATTTACATTATCGTTCAATTAAAGGTACTGTTTTGTGAGTAATCTGAAAAAAAGATACTCTCCGGTTTTCCCACGTCAAAGTTTGTGGAACCCTTGGCTCTCGTACAATGACTATATTTATGTTATGTATTCTTAGTGTTGATCTGGTCCAGGTTTGAGTAGAATATTGGCTCTACAATCCCCTTTCAGGTTCAAGGATCAGTTATCTATGTTACCTTTCCTTCATGGATAGAGGAAAATCTTGCAGGTGAATAGCTTTCTGCACTACTCTATCAATGGCATCACTAGAATTAGGTGCTTAACTCTATCAGGGTGCTTCACTCAACAAGGTGCTCACTCAACAAGGTGCTACATTCACAAAGTATGTTCTGGATTTAGCTGTACCTAGCCACTATCTTCATATTGATTGACACTTCGGCAACAGGTTTCAGCGATGTAGGCTGATGCTTTCCTCCATTTCAAGAATAAGTTATCTTGTTTTAGCTGTTTTGGATGAAGCTATCATCCCCTGAGATGCATCGGATCTTCTCCTGTCCCGTGCGTGAATTATGTAAACAGAACGCTTTTCCACCAGCATGCTGTATTTATTTCAGTACCGTCCTGCTGGCACTTGTGTCGATGCAGCCATACAAAAGCCTTCTTTCATCTTATCTTCTACGCAAAATAGAAAAAAAACGGAAATATTAATCGTGCTTTCGACGATGATGAGATTTATATCACAGGGTTCCCATCTCAGATAGTTTTCGCTTGGAAAACTGTAGCTTCGAGCAACTGTAACAAGCTGATTTTCTTCTAATCCATTCTACTCCCATTCTGTTCTTCTTCTTGTGATTCTTGTACAGAATGGTCGATCGGTTGTATGCTGAGAAAGTCTGCTCCTACATCAATTCTCCATGGGACATGTTCTACTTGAAATAAATACGGTTTTAGGAGTAACGACCATCTCATAAGTCGAGCGTTTAAGTTTCTGGATGCTGCCAGGAACGTAAGAGTTTGATGATCGCACTGTATTGTGAAATGTGTCCCATACAGGTACGCCTGGAACTTCTCTACTGCCAAAAATAAGGCTAAACATTCCTTTTGGATTGTAGAATAATTGTGTTCCGCTGACTTCAAATTTCTACTCGCATAAGCAACTGGAGAAAGTATTGATTGATCCTCATCCATTCCTTGCAATAAGTTGGCACCAATTTCTATGTTCCTTCGTCCGTCCTAAGTATCCATGGACGTGTAAGATCTGGCCGGTGAAGAAATAGTTTAGCTGTTCAAAGTTTTCTTTAACTCTGCGTATGCTCTTTCGCAGTCAGCAGACCAGACGACATTCTCTGCTTCCTCCTTTCGAGTGAGATTTGTCAACGGAGATGCAGGTGAATTGAAGTTCGGGATATATCTTTGGTAAGATCCGCAGAGAGATACAAAATATCGAACATCCTTTCTGATTCCGGGTCGCGGTGCATTCCTTAGTTTCACCACATTACCATCATGAGGATGCATTTTACCTTGAGATATTTTGTGTCCCAAAAAAAAAAATCAAATTGCCGGAACCCAATCTGGCACTTCTTTGTATTTGCTGTCAACCCCACTTCTTTCAGGCGGTTGAGCAGTATCTTCAATGTCTCAAGATGTTCCACGAAAGGTTCTGTAGCAATCAGGATGTCATCCATGAAGTTGCTAAGACGTGGATTTTCCAATGGTCCTAATAATGTCTGCATCATACAAGTGAAGACACTAGACGCATTACTTAATCCGAAAGGAAGAACATTGCATTCGTAGTGTCCATTAGGAGTGCTGAAGGCTAACAATGGTCGTATTTCCTTTTTCACTGGGATTTGAAAATATCCTTTTCTGAGATCTATGTTTGGAAGTATTTGGCTCTATTGAGGCTGGTGAAATGTGTATTCTGTTCTGACAGTGGTTCGGTTAAAACTCTGTTACAGCGTTCAGCTGCCTAAAATCAATGCATAATCTATGTTCACCACTGGTTTTTTTTTTTCAATAGAAATACACTTGTATATAAGGAGATTCAGAAGGTGATATTATCCCAGCTGAAAGCAGTTGTTGAATTTCATCATTGAGAGATTTGGCTTTGGCGTATGGAACAGGGTAGGTTTTTACTCGCACAGGTGTTTGATCCTTCAACTTCATGTCGAATTCTACTAGATCAGCCAGTCGTGGCTCGTCTGTTAGTATATCTGCGTACTTCTCTAAGCACTCTCGAATCTGCTGCTGATCCGTCGTTAATGTTGGGCTAATGTCCACATCTCGCTAAGTCTCATTGAAATGCAAAGGATACTCAACTCTCATTGAAGTTCCATGTTCAACTTCTGTTGCTACGGCCATTGCTATCAAATATGTTGTCTCGGTGGCAGGTCTCTCGTTATACTTTCGTAACAGTTGAGATGAAAGATTTTCTATTTCCTCTTTATACAGATCTTGTAGTTTGTTCGGGAAATTTTCTTCTTTACTACATAATTTCCTTTCTAACCGATCTTCAACTTGTTATGAGTCATGGTAAGAAGTAATAGCACCTTTTCTCCCACCTCTAACTCTGTACCTTTTGCTTTCTTGTTGAAATGTTTGGCCATTCTACGTTGTGCTTGTCGTAGATTGGTTGCGGCTAATTTCCATCCAAGTTGAAGTCGTCGTTTTAACTTTCCCAAATATGCAGATGCAGTCACAACAGACTCATTAACTGAATCATCAGTCTATGTAAGAAGTAAAGCTTCCAATGGTCCCTTATTGCAAGACCGGACAAGAATGATTCTGGCACTATTCCCGAAGATTGTTGTGGTACTTCTCGTTACGAAAAAGTGCTGCCGGAATGTGTGTATACCACGCCTCTGGTTTTCTTGAGCTAGTTTCTCCAAGATGGTTATAAGGGTCCCATTAAATCTTTTCACATATCCGTTTGAAGCAGGGTGATATAGAGAAGTACATATCTGCCTAGACTGGAACAGTCTGAAGACTTCCTCCAATAGCTTTCCTCTGAACTGCGATCCGTTGTCAGTCAGGATGCGGATTGGAAATCATAATCTGGTAAATATATCAAGTAGAGCTTCTAGTACATGCTTTGAATCACTCGATGGTATCGGCACACCTTCCGCCCACAACGAGCATGTGTCCACGAGTGTTATTATAAATTGATTTCTTCTCTTTGTCTGGGTGAGAGGTCCTACTATATCCACAGCTACTTTCTCGAATTGTATGCCATTGGTGGACATTATCCCCTAATGTCGCTGGTGGTGTCCAGTGCTTTGGGGCTACTCTGACATTCGGCGCATGATTTGACATATGCTGGATGTCCGTGTTCATTCCCGGCCAGTAGTAGTGGATTGCGATTCGTTGCGTCTTTGCGTTGATTCCCATATGTACGCTGAACGGAATGCTATGTCCCATCTACAGTATTAGTGTGTGTGAGTAGTTGTTACAACGTGTTGTGAGTATTCCGGTCCTAACTTTCCCGCAATCCGATGAAGAGTTCCTTTCTTTATGTAGACATCACATTTCCTAGGAGGTGTATGTGATTTTGACAGCTTACGAAAGCAAGTTCCAAGTGAACTATCTGTTGCGTGGGCTTGTTTTAAATCCTCTGGTTGAATATTTGCTGGTGTCGTTGTCGTTGGAGTTGTCTTAGCCTGTTGGCGTGTAGTCACCACTGATGCTATCATCGGCTGCACTGGTTCTCCTAAGAAAACATAGCTACATCCTAACATAACAGCGTAGATTGAATCTTCCATGACCACTGCTCTGATTTCTCCCGTAACATAGCGTGAAGTTATGCTGACCTTGGCTACAGGTAGTGTCATAGGCACTGAACTTTTCAGAAATCGAAGTATTTCGACTTGTTCATTTGCATCTTGCTCTGGGTTTACCAGTGAGGCTTATACAATTGCGTCGATATATAAACCTGTATCATAGAGCCATTGTACGTTCCATCCGTTCAGGTTGACAAATTCTATGGCTGGCAGTTTTGAGTTAGTGTTCTGATGCTTCTCTTGGATATAACGATCCTTCCGGTTCACCCTCTTCGCTTTAGGTTTGACAATTTAGGCTGTGGTAAGAGGTTTAGGTTTCTTTCTGCAATCCTTTCTGTAATGAGTATGAGTTTTACAACGGCTGCAAGAGGCCTTTTTTCCCATTTTACCTGCTGGTTCTGAGTTGTAGTGGTCTTATTTGATCCATTAGTTCCATTTGGTTTGCTGGATTTCGGTGCTCCCTAATCTTTGGTGTTCTGGGGGAATGTGCAAGGAAGATTGTTGGTAATTCGTTTATTACCTCCTGCCACTTTCTGCGAATTTTCATATCTCTCTACTAAAATAACGATAGACTCCAATCTCTCAGTTCCATTGTGTGTTAGAAATGCTCTCATATCTGACACATTTTCTCTTTAATTTTATCTACTAGAAAAATTTCTTATAGATTTTGATACGTTTCCTCAAATCTAGACATGGTATTCCATTTGTTTAGGTAGGATTTCAATCGTTCTACATATTGAGAAATGTTCTGTCCGGCTTTCTTCTGAGCAGTCCTGAACTGTTTCATGTAGTTCTCTCCATCTATTTCAATTCTGGATAATAAGGCTTTCTTCAATATGTCATAATTGCATAACTCCTCCTGTCGAATCCTAGAAAATACTTCGTAGGCGATTCCGCGGAGTCCCTGCGACAATTTAACTGCCCATTTAGTCTCCTCCAATCCGCACATTACGCACTTCCACTCAAATCTAGATAAGTAATTTTTGATTATGTTTGCTTATTCGTTGAAGGGATCCAGTGGAAACGACAAGACATTCACTTGAACTGAAGCTGCTTCACCTGGTGTTCAGCTGAAGATTAACTTTTATCTGTTGAGGGGCTATGTTGGTTCATGTTTTCCCTTCGTCGTACCTCTGTTTCATGGTCCAGCCTCCTCCTAATTTCCAGTTCATTTTGTTGCCTTCATTCTTCTAGTTCTATTTTTGCTTGTCTATCCTTCTTCCCCACTTGTCGGATGTATGGTTGTTGGGTCAACCCCAAAGAGATAAAGGATACTACGTCCCTTTTTCTCAATGTGATCCTGCCGGTTATAATTCATTTAGCTGTTACTGGCTCAATCTTGAGACCATAAATATAGTTTTGGAGAACCCTGTACTACCTCCAGGAAACCAATGAAATTTTTTTTAAACACCAATTAAAAGTCCTTGCCTCTTCTCTTCCAACTATATAATTATTAATCTAGGGGTGTTAATTAAAAAAAAAATTATTACGACATGAAAAACACTCAATAGATGTCATGAGCTCATTTATATGATTTAATAAACATAAACTGAATCTTACATTTAAAACAATACAATCCCATTCATTACAACAAGGTCATATACATATATATCAATAAATGTACATCATTGATGTGCCAAATATACTATTTATATCACCAGATATCTACATATGTCATTCAATAACATGTACTGGCATGTGAGTAATCTGAAAAAAAAAAAAAACTCTGTAACTCCAGTTTTTCCACGTCCAGGTTTGTGGATCCCTGTGACACTCGTGCAATGACTATATTTAGGTTATTTATTCTTAGTGTTGATCTGGTACATGTCTGATCAGAATATTGGCTCTAGACATTGCCTTTTCAGGTTCAATAATAAGTTATCTATGTTACCTGTTCTTCATGGGTAGAGGAAAACCTTGCAGGTGAATAGCTTTCTGCACTACTCTATCAAGGGCATCACTCGAATGAGGTGCTTCACTTTATCAAGTTGCTTCACTCAACAATGTACTACATTTACAAAGTCAGTTCTGGGTCTAGCTATACATATCCACTACCTTCATATTGATTGAATGTTTCAAGACACTTCGGCAATAGGTTTCGGAGATGTAGGCTGATGCTATCCTCCTTATCAAGAATAAGGTATATTGTTTTAGCTGTTTTGGAAGAAGCGATCACCCCATGAGATGCATCGGATCTTCTAATGTCCCGAGCGTGGTTAATGTAAACAGATCGCTTTTCCGCAAGCATGCTGTATTTATTTAATTTCTGTCCTGCAGGCGCATATGTCGTCACAGCCAATCCAGAGCCTTCTTTCATCTTGTCTTCCGCGTAATGTCGCTGTTAGTTCGTGTTGTCGTAAATTGAGTTTGTAGTTTAGGAAATATTTATCGAGCTTTGACGGTGGTGAGAATTATATCACACCGACCCATATCAGGAAACTGCTCAATACTTAAAAATAAAACACATAAAGTCCTAGGAGATCAAGTCTACCCCGAATCACAGTCTGGCTTTCGACAGAACCGGTCTACCATCGATATGATATTCTCGTTGCGAAAAATGCAAGAAAAATGCCTGGAACAGTATCAACCACTGTTTATTTCCTTCATCGACCTCACAAAGGCATTTGATTTGAACAGTCGTGAGGGTCTGTTCAAGCCACTAAAGAAGATTGGCTGATCACCAACTCTTTTGTCCAATGTGGAATCGTTCCACACAGGCATTAAGTGTATAATCAAGTTTGATGGTGCAACTTCTGAAGAGTTTAAAATCAAGAACGAACAAAAACGAACGAACAAACTTTATTTTAAAAGGGTAACAAATTGGGCACGCAGGCCCGTCTTACATTCGACCCTTTCGATCACTCATCTTTCATTCATCAAATGCGCATGTTACATTTACATAGGGGGAAAAACAAAAGTGGAGTTAAGCAAAGTTGTGTACTAGCACCCACCCTCTTTGGAATATACTTTTCATATCGATATCATATCGATGGTACTTTATACTTTTGGAATATACTTTTCACTTCTACTGAAATATGCCTTTCGTGATCAGGATGACGGTATATACATTCACTCACGCTCAGATGGCGGCCTCTACAATGCTCAAAGATTGAAGGCCAAGACCAATATTAGGATGGTTCTGATCAGAGAGTTGCTATTTGCAGATGATGCTGCAGTTACGATCCACTCTGGGGAAGAACTACAATGTCTACTATCTGCATTCTCCAATGCTTGTTCTGAATTTGGTTTAACAATTAGCAAAAAAGAAGACACATATTATGTCACAAGGTACGCATGGGGTACCATCAATCTTTATTTAAGACGCCGAACTAGAGATGGTAGACAATTTTACATATATAGGATCAGTTGTGAATAGCAAATTATCAACAACAATGAACATGTTAAGAAAAAGAGTGTGGGAGAACAGGAAGCTTACTGCCAAAACAAAAGTCATTGCCTATCAAGCCTGTGTCCTTAGTACTCTTCTTAATGACAGTGAAACCTGGACAACTTACTCACACCAAGAGAAACGTTTAAATAGCTTGCATATGCAGTGTCTGCGAAGAATTCTTGGTATTAAGTGTCAAGACAAAATCAAAAATCCTGAAGTATTGGAAACATCCGGTTGTGTGACTTCGCAGACTTAGATGGATAGGATATGTTAGAAGGATGGATGATTGTAGAATACCAAAGGACATCTTACTTGGTGTACTACAAATGGGTAAGAGATCTCAGGGTCGGCCTCTACTATGTTACAAAGATGTGTGTAAGCGGGACATGACTGATACAGGCATTGATAATGCACATTGGGAACAATTTGCCGCTGAAAGTATTGCATGGAGGGCAAATATCAGAAATGGGATATAGACAAAGGAGAAAATTTTTGAAGGTAAGTCACACACCGAGCGTGTGAGACGTAAAATGGTGCATGATGGTGGAAATGACCACGTGTTCACATGCACTCACTGTGAATGAACATTTACAGCGCGAATTGGCCTTTCAGTCACATTCGCTACCGCCATGGGTAAAAGTTATTATGCACAAGCTATCGTCTGTCAAGACGGCAAGGTGCCAATGATAACATGTCTTTACCATACAATAATGTTATTGGCACGTGATGATGATGATGATGATGATTACTGACTAAAACACTGAGCTGATTCAGCAGAATTTCTGCCTCTCAGAATGCCTGGTTGGGGGAAAATGTAAACCTGTGGGCTACGAAAACTATATCGATGTCTGCAGTCGTTTTGTATGTACCAACACATCAGAAGACACCGTCGAAAATGTGCTTAAACTATGTACGTTAGTATGCGTTTATACTACATCATCTATCATCATCATCATCATCATCATCATCATCATCATCATCATCATCATCATCATCATCATCATCATCATCATCATCATCATTATCATCATCATCATCATCATCATCACCATCATCATCATCATCATCATCATCATCATCATCATCATCATCATCATCACCATCATCATCATCACCAACACCATCTTCTCCATTATATTAAATAACCGGCATAGGCGATCACGTTTCTGCAAGTCTCTTGATCTCCAACAAAAATAATTTATTTCAGTTGCTTATATTGTTCATATAATTTTGATGTTCTGCTTATCTACTCTTGCTGCTTATCTCTATGTATCGGTTTGATTGAGTCAACAACTTGAATTCCAACACCCGGTACATTCCCAAACGTGAGTAGTAAGGTATGTACCTTTCGGGTCGGATTTGCATATCCGCAACACTAAAAACGATAGGCGTTTTCCTTATGTAAGATCAATGATCTGACTCTACTGATGTATCGATGACGTTACAAACCGACTACACAAAAATCAATAAATAAGGGGCCAGGGGCAAATATTGGATGAACAATCGATTTTGTTTTGTTTGGGCGTGGTTTATTCATGATTTAGTGTGTAAACAATATCATTAAACTGTTATACCGAAGCAAGTCAGTTTTAGCGATAACATACATGCCCATCTATCGTTATGGATTACACTCGAGTTCAAAGCTGGTCATTGTTGTGGAGTATAAAATCAATTAATGTGGTCAAGCAAGAAGATGGCCGGTGAGTAGTTGGGTGGGACTGGATACATTTCCCGCAATTAATGATGTTGTGTGTGTCTAGCGTTTGCTTGATAAATGGCAGTATTGTGTTAGCGTGAGAAAATCGGTTTCCCTCATGCGTTCATAGGTCTCAGTGCACAACATTTAACTTCTTTCTTCAGCTATTCTACATTAAACTTCTTTCTTCGGCAATTTTAATTTAACTTCTTTATTCATGAGTTCTACATTTAAGTCAGGATAGCCATAGCAGACTCAAAAACAGACATGATCAGCCCTTCGTCGAAAAATGACAATACGGGATTTACCCTACTGATGACAGGTTGTTGCTACTGTAATCCTGCTCAGTACGAGAAGAACCGCAGGTTCAGACATTTGGTTCACGTGCTTGGCTGATAAGCCAATGATGCGAGGCTACCATCTGAGGGATTATGGCTGATCGCCTCTAAGTCAGAATCCCGCCCGGATGTGCGACGATATTCTTAATCACGTGTATGGCTGATAAACCAATGGTGCGATGCTACGATCGGAGGGATTGCAGAGTTTCCGGCTTGGGTCAAGACGGCGGGACGTGTTTTCTTCTAGCTTGACTAAAGACGGTTGATCGGCGGCTTGACAATCCGCCATCATAAAACTCGAAGCTGTTACAGAATCAGATTTCTGGCTCCAAATGTTTGACGCTTCGCACAAACATGGAGAGCCACGATTTCTGCCCTATGTGCCACCTTAGGCACGAGAGGAAAGACAACACATTTAGTATATTCATTTAGCTATTCTACATTCAACTTCTGTCTCTAGTTCTTCTAGATTAAGATTCTTTGCTGCAGATACATGCCGTCTCCATTCGTCTCTCTGGTTGACCTTCTCTTGCAAGTCGCTGATTCCAAGTGCTTGTAGGTCTGTATGTATATTATCTCTCCACCCTCTACTTGGTCTACCTCGGGATCTACGGTCATTTATTTCCCGAGTTTAAGCGAGTTTTGTTTCCCTATTATCTTCCATTCTTTCTATATGCCCCAGCCATTGCAGTCTATTAGCCTTCATGATACAAGTGATTAGCGGGGACTTAAACATATCATAAATGCCCTTGTTGCTTCTTCTTTTCCACTCTCCACATTGTGTATCCCTATTGGGCCAAAAGATGCGTCTAAAGACTTTGTTCTCAAAGTTTTGTAACCAGGCTTCGTCTCCTTTAGTTGCACTCCAGGTTTCAGAGCCATACAGCACAACTGGTCTGATCAGCGTTTTGCATATTGTGATCTTGGTATTACGAGTTAGCGCATTTGATTTTAGCAGATTTGTAGTGCATAGTATATCTTATTTCCTTAGTTGATTCTAGCTTGTATTTCTTCTCTTATTATGTTGGAGCAGTTGAAGATTGTACCCAGGTATTTGTATGTTTCCATTCTTTTAATGGTCATATTATATATTTGTATGTGGCCAGAGTTTTTAGCCGTTCCTTCTCTTGAATCTACCATATATACTGTCTTATCTTGGTTGATAACCAGCCTCATTTGTTGAGCATTTCCCTTTAAGTGAGTCAATATTTCCGATGTCTTTTGTTAATTTTCCCCCATAATATCTATATCATCTGCATAACCAAGCAGTCTGGATGTTCCTCCAATAGCACATCCCTCCTTTATCTTCCTTACAACTTTCTCTAGAGCCAGATTGAAAAGGAGCGGCGATAGTGCATCACCCTGTTTCAAGCCAGATGTTATTTGGAAGGGGTCTGATTTCCTGCCTTTATATGTTACTATACTATAAGTATCTTCCATGCATAGTCTGGTCATGTTGATTAACTTCCTTGGTATTCCAAATTCCTGCATATAATTCCATATACTATTTCTATGGGCACAATCATAAGCCTTTTTAAAATCCACAAAAATATTATAGAGATCTGTTTTATATTCCGAAGTTTTCTCGGCTATTTGTCGTAAGATAAATATCTTACCAATTGTTGGTCTGTTTTGTCTAAAACCCGTCAGGTAGTTACCTAATATGTCTTCTGAATATGGTTTTAGCTTATTTAGTAATACCGCGGATAGTATCTTATAGCTTGTTGACAGTAGTGATATCCCTCTATAATTTTCACATTGGGACTTGTCTCCTTTCTTAAAGATAGGTATCAATAATGTCTCTTTCCTGTCATGGGGTAGTTCTTCTGTCCTCCATATTTTTATTATTAGTTCGTATAGCTTTAGATGTAATGCATGGCCACTTGCCTTTATAAATTCAGCAGCAATTCCATCAGCCCCAGTTGCCTTATTGTTTTTAAGTCATGTTATTACATATTGGATTTCTTCAAAACCAGGTTCTTCAATTTGTGGTTCATACGTTAGAAGCTCTTCCGGTGGAAAAGTGTTACTTGGAGCTTCACAATTTAGTAATTCAACAACGTTTTCTTTCCATGTGTTACACATTTCCTCATTGGTATTTATCATATTCCCATTATTGTCTTTTAAACCATATGTGTTTTGTTGGTGCCCTCGTTTCATTGACTTCAGTTCTTTAAAAAAAACTTTATGGATTCGTTTTTCTGGTGATTGGTTTCCATATCTTTGATTATACTGCTCATATATTCTCGCTTCTGCTGCCGATCTAGTTTTGTTGCCTCTTTACATTCAGTTTTATATTGCTCTTCATTTTGGATGTTGTTGATGCAATTTAACCATAAGTGTCTTGCATTATTTTTCCTAATGACTGCTTCTTCACATTTTTTATTGAACCATCTGTTCTTTCTATGTGTGGTTAACACACCGAGACATTTTTCTGCGGTAGTTTGAATTGTATTCTTGATGATCAACCAAATTTATTCAACGCTATCTCCAACGGGTTTTATAGAATTTCAAGTTTACATTTTATTTAATCTGCACCGCTGAGTGAACTAAAAAGACTGTTAGATTCATACAAGAGACAACATTGCAGTTATAGACATATTTCAAGCTAACGAAAGTAGAAGAAGAAGAAGAAGAAGAAGAAGAAGAAGAAGAAGAAGAAGAAGAAGAAGAAGAAGAAGAAGAAGAAGAAGAAGAAGAAGAAGAAGAAGAAGAAGAAGAAGAAGAATTAGAAGGAGAAGAAGATGAAGAAGAAGAAGAAGAAGAAGAAGAAGAAGAAGAAGAAGAAGAAGAAGAAGAAGAAGAAGAAGAAGAAGAAGAAGAAGAAGAAGAAGAAGAAGAAGAAGAAGAAGAAGAAGACGAAGAAGAAGACGAAGAAGAAGAAAAAGAAAAAGAAGAATTTAATCTGCAAATTTCTCTTTGACTGTAATTTCTTGTAGTATTTCTCTGTCATATGCTGGGTGTAATCTTTGTAGTTTAGCATAAAAAGTTATCTTAAGTTTTATTTTAAATGTTGCCCCAACGAGGAAGTGGTCGCTGTGGCACTCAGCTCCTCTATAGCTTCTAACTTGTTGTATGTTTGATGCTTTTGTGTTGTTAATTAAAATGTGATCTATTTGATTATAGGTTCTCTTGTCACATGATTTCCAAGTTACTTTATGTATATCCTTTCTTTGCAGTCTGGTACTGCTGATCTGCAATCCTATGGCTTCTGCTAGGTTGACGACTCTCCAGCCATTATCATGTGAAGTTGTATGTAGGCTTTCCATACCGGCAACTATTTTATGAGTTTGCTCTCTATATATTTTTGCATTGAAGTCTCCCAGCACAATTAGAATGTCCTATTTGGGGGTTTCTTCTATGACATCTTCCAGATCATTATAAACGTCTTCTTTATATCATCTTCTTTCTCTTCAGTAGGTGCGTGTACATTAATCATCGTTATATTTTTCCATTTACCTTTTATTTTTAATTTACTAATCATGTCATTAACAGCTTTAAAGTTCAGAACGTTCCCCAGTAAGTCTTTTTTGATGACATATCCTGTTCCTAATTCATGTTTATTTTGGGTTTTTCCTCAATATATTACAATCATTCCATTTTCCGCTAAAGTTCCCTCTCCTGGCCACCTTTTTTCTTGAATTGCTGGTATATCCATTTTATATTCAACCAGCTCCCGGGTTAGTTCTTCGGCCGCTCCAGCTCCATATAGTGTCCGCGCATTTTCCATGTTCCAAATCTCAAAAGTCCTTTAACGTTCCAAGGTCGTTGTCCAAATAAGTCAGTCCGAATTCGAGGCTCATGTATCGGTTTCGTAACAAAATAAATTTTATAAAGGTGGGGATGTTAACCCCACGCTTCAACCCCCAACCTGGAGGACCATGGTGTTTCTCTTTGTCTGTTCTCTACCCGTTGACCTGTTCAGATTAGGAGGCCTTGCTGGTAGCTAAGCTACCGCCGACATTGCTCTCAGGGTCATTGAGAATTTCAAGCTCCCCCACCACGCCAAGGTGGAAAAACCAACGGGGGAGTCTGTCTTTAGTTATTATACATTGCCAGCGTGTTGGGGAATATAGACAAGGGAGATATTAGAGACAGGAAATAGGCAGGGCTGCAGAGATTTCAGCGACAGAACACCTACATGACGATAGAGATATCAGAGACAGGACATAGGCAGGGACACAGAGATGTCATAGACAGGACTTAGACAATACAAGACCCAGCTATAAAAGGGGACACAAGTCTGCGGTACTCCGACCTGGATTGACCGGACAGCCTTACACTGAAGGACCCGACACAACACGAACGGACAGCAGTAAAACGTGACGGTTGAGACAGCTTGACTGTCCCGAGACATACGGGGTCCAGTACCACGTGACCAACCGGTCAGCGTGGGGGAGACTGTGACTCAGACTTGGACTGGACGTTTTAGGGGAAAGACGCAAGTGTTCGGGAAGCGAGTGCATGGACTTTCCGGGAGTGCAAGCTAGCGTTGCCATGTTAAAGATAGTGAGTATTGAGTGCAGGGTTTTGTGATTGCCTGAGTGTTACGACCATGTATTAAATAGCAGTTCTGTTATAAAGATGATGTATTGAATTAACCGCCCTATGTGCGAATCTTAACGATATGAAGTTCTGTAAATAAATCTTTGATTCCACTTGCAATGTTAAATATTCCTGAATGCATGTGAAGGAACTAAGAATGCTTGTGTGTATATGAGACATTGACAGGCAAGTTCAGATGGTGTCAGAATGTGTCAATCTTATGATTGAAACCCACAGCTCTAGTTAAGTGAAGTACAGATGGTGTCAGAAGTTCTAATCTGACGATTACAACCCACAGCTCTGCTAATAAGGTCAGATAGTTCAGGTTGAGGACGAAAGCGCTAAAAGTCGAGTGCAATTGAAAGTTCAGTGTGAAAGTTTAGATGGAGCGATAATTTTGCTTAACGCTATTGACGTTAGTAAATTTACAATGATAAAATAATGGTTCTCAATAAGTTTGACGCTAAAATGCTTTAGTGTTAATATTTGAGTAATTGTTACGCTGTTGCTAAAGAAGACTGGTACATAGCTAAACGACGACAGTTATAGACATTAGACAGAAAACAATACGACCGGCAAAAATGAACAAATAAATACCGTAAAATATGTCGTTCCTCTAAGAATTGTGACATTGACAGACATAATTTCTGTATGATACTAATTGTTGCTTTTCCAATGACAGAAATGATGTATAACTTAAAATAAATATCAAGTTCCCAGAAAGTGTAACAACCCGATCAGAAAGTGATCCAAGTGTGGCACTGGAAAGAATTTCACCAAAGCCAGATACGTACCCAAATATTTATATTGCTAATTAAAGCAGCACTCTAATTTGTTTTCCTTAGCTGTATGTAACAATATAAATTATTGCCATTTACTCTTTTTTTGTACGTTGTACTCATTACTGTACATTGTAATTGTATTGAAAAAATTGTGAAAATCTCATAATTGAAAAAGTGCATTGAAGCAGGACAAGATTTAGGATATAGCGGGGACAAATTAGAAGAATGGGCAAAGAAAGAATATAAAGAAATACTGATAGAATAGCTGCCGCAGAAAGGGAAGAAAGAGCACAAGAACGGGTACATAAGAAAAAATTAGCAGAAATTGAGTCTCAGACACAGTTAAAGATGAAAGAATTGGAAGTGGAGTCACTGGTGCATATTGCAACTAGCAAATTGAAAAGTAAAGAAGAGGAGAATAAATTTTAGAAATATAAAGGCATTGTCAAGGAGACTCTATTTCAGCATGGTCAGAGAACTTTGAGTTTCAAATGCAATATCAAGAAATCTCAAAAGAACATTGGATCTATATGCGAAATCTGTCATCAGAGCCTTTGAAAGTCATTGAATCTATTCCAAAATAGCTTAGGAAAGACTACGTTTATATCCATCAAATAACTATGCAACATTTCTTGTTAGATGCCCCATGGTATCAGGTTCAGTTCTCAAAATTAAAGCCTCAAGCTAACCAAACGTTCATTGATAATGTATCTCAGGTTCAAGATATTATAATAAGTGGATGGATGCTGCAAAAGTGAATAAGAGCTTTGAGAAACAGAGATTTAATGATAATGGATAAGATTATATCATATATCCCAACCCCATTTGCTAAATGTTTGCAACAATCTGATGTTGAATCAATTGAACAGTTAGAACGGAAGGGATCCGCTTATTTCACATCTAACAGGGACATTTTTACTTTAAACAACAACGAAAACAACATAGTAGCTGCAGCAAACTTCAAACCAACAAAACCATTTAGGTATAGAGATAAACAGAAGTCAAATTTACCTCAATATCCATATTGTAAACTGTCAAATCACCAATTTCAAATGTATAAATCGAACCCAGGGTATCCAGCTCACTTAGATATGATGGTTAAGAAGCAACAGACCAAGAGAAACGATTACAAACGAGCAGTAAAGTGTTGTTTGTTTGTTTTTTGCACAAGTCTGGGACACTATTCCGCTAAATTTCTTGGTCGCCAGAGATTAAAGAGTGTAAATGCAGCACTAGTCGACTCATCTTCTGAGAGTGAAAGTGAGTGTGGAGAAGATCCAGTGATAGAAGACAATGCTCTTGCAGCAATTGATATATTAAATTATGATAAGTGTTAGACATGTAAAAAATTTCACAATGATACCACCTTATTATGTGGACATGAAATACCATATGTATGTGAAAATGCCAATGCAGTAACTTCCTCCAGAGGAAAATTAAATTTCTACAATGGCATAGTTAATGACGAACCTTACCAAGTACTTATCGATTCCGGCAGCACTGTCATCGGCCTCAGAAAAGATTTGGTCAAGGCAGAACATATTACAGGCGAGTTTGTAAATTGGCAAACATTTTCAGGCAATGTGGAAAAGTATTCACTTGCAATTGCACTCATCTGTACACCTTTTCTGTCAGGCACATTTACCTGTGCAGTGCTAGACAACCCATGTACAGATCTGATTTTAGGGTGTTTACCAGATATTAAAAAACTGTACACAAAAGGAAATTAATGACTGGGAAAAAAGTCATCAAAAAAAATTTCATTGACACAATTAACAACAGCAGATCAAAAACTAAGTAAGCAAGAACAGCAACTGCAATCAAGAAATTCAGGGGACGCTACTACACGTATCATGACAGAACAGCTTAAAGAATTACAGAACACAAATTCCTCCCAAGGAGATTATTGTAAACGTTCGAAAGAAAATTGTTGAGGACTATATTGTTAAACCCACTGAAGTTTGCTCTACCAGTAAGGCAACTTCACAGAAAAACAACGACACTGTTAGACAATATACAAACTGTGCAACTCAAACAACGCACTTACAACGAAAAGCAGATGCCCTAGAGAGCAGACAACACGGTCTGAAAAACACAGACATAAACATACCAGACAATGGCATTTTTTCAAGGGACATAATAGAAATGATATGGGTCAAGACAGAAACTTACCACTACGTCATGCCACCATCTCCATCTCAGTTTTGTTAGTAATGTTCCTAAAAGCATTATTGACAGGACTGTACACATACCAACTGCAGTCAACAGCAGCCATAATGCTACTTATAAACCAAGTAATGTTGCTAACAACAGCAGTAATATGAAATATTTTTCCATCTTTTCTGTATGATGTTGTATGTAAAATCAAAGTTGCGATCTCATTCCAATGGATGAGAAAATGTGCTGACACAGTACACAGTCAGCCACATATAGTTTTCAAAAAGTTAACCCAAACACAAAGTGTGAGATAAATGTTGTATAGAGTGAAATTGGTTGGACTCACCATTTGGGCACAATTAACACGTGTGTATTCAGATCTTTTAATAGTCAGGGAAAAAACTGATGTACAGAGTGCTACTTTAATAAATTCAGTGTCACAAATTAAACAGTATTTTGATAAGACATCCATCCTCCGCGTTGCTAACAAAATCATTCCTTATATCCCAAGAACAGATGCCAGTGCCACCACAATCTCTCAAGTGTTACTGCAGGCCTACGACAACGTAAATCACCCGGTAACTTACGTAAGCAGGAAGATTACCCCTGCAGAATAGCGTTATGGCGTTTCACAGCTTGAAGCCCTCGCAATTGCCTATTGCGTCACGACATTGACGAGATACCTCGCGGGGACACACTTCTTCATAAACACAGACAATTCCCCATTACTGGTGATGCAGAAATGACAGCCCAAGAACAATCTATATATCTATGACCACTTATCCTACAAGACTATTCGTTCTCCATCACACATATTAATGGCTCGAAGAACATTATTGCTGACTTGCTTACAAGACCATCGGACCTTCCAGTCAACCAGATCGACCAGAAGTCAACATCTCCAGTCATCTAGATCGACGAGTTAATTAATTAATTATTTTAAATACACATTACTATGTTTTATTGAAGTTGCATAGTCACATATAATTTCTTCAGTACTTAAAAAACAGCAAAGTAATGTATTTTAACTATACCTTTCGGGATTAAGAAATTTCTTCTGTTTGTGAATGATAATACTAATGTTGTTTCTTTCCTTTTCATATAATATATTTCAAATCCAATATCATAATTTCGTGTAGAATATACATAGTATTACTAACTAATTGCAAAATAAATAGAAAAATAATTTAGAAATAACGGAAATAAGAAAGCTTAAAGAATAAGCATTCGTTTTTGTTAAATTACATTTTCTTTCATTTGAAACACCGATTTGTCGTAAACAAATAAAACATAATTTAAGAAGCGTTTGCACCTTACGATTGTCATACCCTTTTAAATATGTATATACATAAATTGTTTCAATTATAAGTTTAACAGATTCCATTACGATAACTTAACTGTTTTTGGTACTTTTAACAGTAGAAACATTTTTAACTATACATACAGTACGAATGAACGAGTGAAAAGCGCACAGAAGACAGTATGAATGTATTAAAATGAGGATATTAAAATAATGGTGCACTTTTTGCACATATGCCTCATCGTAGTATTTTGTCCGCGTCTTTTGCATCACATGTGAGTGTTCTGATTTTATACGTGTAAACATTACAAATACATTACATCTAGAGGTATGTATTCAAGAATCACAGCTCGGTGACCTATCTGATGGCACTTGAAGAATGAAAATCACACAGATTATAAACATACATCCATGTTTGTAATTAACACACACATTATTAAAAACACATCAATCAAACTAACAGTATACGAACGTATAACTTGCAAACACGAGTATATTAAGAAGGGGAGAGTACACTGATACAGGCGACATAAGTGATTGATAAAGGTATTTAAATGATGTTACAATTGAGACACTAACAACAAGCAAGAGCTAGATAGGAATAAATCAGTGGACGCAAATCTGGAATACATATGTTGAAGTAAAATTTTATGGGGGGCATGGATGTTACATTCATGATTAGTCTCCGTAATAAGAGACAATTGTTTCGGGGTACCATTTTTGGGTGTATGAGGGGTTTTGCAATTTAATGGGAAACCATGAATGTAAATCAAGGATACCTTGGTCAGTTTAACAGCCTCTAGTAGTAAAATGTATGAGAGTATTAGACTCTTGGAAACATATCAAGAGTGGTAAGCTGACTATACAACAGTGGGTGGTTGCTTCAATAGTAGATCATAACCTTACAAATCACAGTTTTACCCAAACTGAGTCACGACTGACCAACTCCCACAACCCATTGACAAATTAGTTCAGACTAATTATATACTTATATAAGAGATTGTGTCACTGATTCAGAGAATCAATTTAGTGACACAAATACGGGTAGGAGGAGGGGAGGATGTCAGCGTGTTGGGGAATAGAGACAGGCCATATAAAGGACAAGGGAGATATTAGAGACCGGAAATAGGCAGGGGTGCAGAGATGTCATCGACAGGACACCTACAGGACCATAGAGATATGAGAGACAGGACATAGGTAGGGACGCAAAGATGGCATAGACAGGACATCTATAGGACAATAGAGATATCAGAGACAGGACATAGGCAGGGACACAGAGATGTCATAGACAGACTTGAACTGGATGTTTTAGGGGAAGGACGCATGTGTTCGGGAAGCAAGTGTATGGACTTGCGGGAGTGCAAGATAACGTTGCCATGTTCAAGATAGCGAGTATTGAGTGCAGAATTTTGTGATTGCCTGAGTGTTACCACTGTGTATTAAGTAGCAGTTCTGTTATAAAGATTATTATTGAATTAACCGCCCTATGTGCACATCTTGACGATATGAAGTTCTGTAAATAAATGTTTGATTCCATATGCAATGTTAAATATTCCTGAATGCATGTGAAGGAACTAATAATGCCTGTGTGTGTATGAGACGTTGACATACATTAAACTTCTTTCTTGGGCTATTCTACATTTAACCTCTTTATTCAGCAGTTCGACATTTGCCATTGTTATGTAGCTAGTCTCCATTGCATTTATTACTGTAGCTATTCCAAAATGAGCGATTTTCTTGTATAACGAAACAATGTGTTATTCTACATGTAACTGCATCCTTGGATTGTTCTACATTGAATTGCTTTAATACACATTCCTTCTACTGTTATTAAAATACCCAAATACTTAAATACATTTGATGCAATAAATAATGTATGTAACACACGGTGATAATGATGACTAACATACAAAAAAAGTTGATTCATCTGTATGTCTGACACCTAGATTGCCTGGCTGGCAACGCGTGTCACCCATTGGCCTCCGAGCACATTATGGATGACTACCAGCGTTATCGATGTTCACGATATTCAGAGGGCAATGCGACAAATGTGTTTACAGAACGATGCAATTCAGTCTCTGTTTTTATATTGCACCATTCATCACCATCATCATGATCACTAGATTAACCAAATAGCATAAGCGATCATGTTTCTTCAAATTTATAATCTCCAGCAGATCATATTATTTCATTCACTTATATATTCCATACCATTGGACGTGATACTATAAATCTTCTCTCTTTGCTTGTCTGTGTTTATCTTTCAATTCCAATCACCCTATTGCTACATTATGTTCAAGTTATTCTCTATTCATAATGTGACCACAATCTTGACTAGCTAAAGCTGTTCGACATTTATTTTCTCTCTTTCACTATACTGCATTTAAGTTCTTTCTATAGATATTCTACAGCACACTTTTGTTTATTTTTTTCATTAGCTATTGTACACAAAACTGATTTATTTAGCTTGTCTACATAACACTTTGCTATTGTACACTACATTTTTTACTTTAGCTGTTCTACAATTAACTTTTTTCTCCCGCGGTTGTGCGTTTACTTCTTTCTTTAACAGTTTTACATTTAACATCCTCTATTTGAAGTAATTCTACTTTTAAATTGTTTCTGGGATTACTCTACATTTAATTTATGTCTTTAGTAGTACTACATTTAACTTCTTTATTTAGTTTTTCGCAATTTAACTTCTTTCCGGAGTAATACTACATTTAGCTTCTTTATTCAGTTACTATATATGACATATGTAAAGAAACCAGCCAAGCAGAGATAGCAAGAATACCACATGACGAGAACACAGAAGAAGAACCATCTGCAAATCTAACCATTAGAGAACTCCTGTTTGTGGACGACCAAGCACTAATAGCAAAATAAGAAGCTGAATTACAGTACCACATGAATAGTCTAAATGAAATGTGTAGGGAACATAACATGAAAATGAGCACAAGCAAAACAGAGGTAATGACTATAACTAAAGAAGAACAAACAACAACAATTCACCTAAACGAACATCCCTTGAAACAAGTGAAGAGTTTCAAGTACCTGGGAAGTATAACATCATCAAATGGCAGATCAGAAGACGAGATCGAAAATAGGTGCAATAAGGCAAATCAACTCATTGGACAAATGGCACCAATACTAAAGAACAAACATGTATCAATAACTACTAAGAAAGCACTTTATAACACAATCTTCCTACCAACTCTATGCTACCAATGCCAAACCTGGACAATGACAGAAAAAGAGAAAAGAAAAATCACAACAACAGAAATGAGGTTCCTGAGAAGAATACTCAACGTATCAAGAAGAGATAAGATCAGAAATGAAGTGATCAGGACAACAGTGGGGGTTAAAGCAGCACTAGATTTTATTAGAAAGCAGCAAGTCAAATGGTTTGGCCATGCAAGTAGGTTACCCAGTCAACAGCATACCACAACAAGCAATGATGACCAGATGGAAACAGAGGAAGAGGCCGACCACGTAAACGTTGGAGGGAGGGAATAGCAGAGTCCATGGGAATATCGATATATGAAGCCCATAATCGGGCACTCTCACGAACTTTATACTTCACCTCGACACCGCAAGGTACAAGAGGAACATGATGAGATGAGATTCAGTTACTATATATTTAGCATCTTTATTGAGATAGTTTACATTCAATTAATTTCTTTGGTTGTTCTATAAGCAACTTTTGTTTTGGGCTTCTCTTCATTTAATGTATGTCCTTGTATATTCTGTTGCTAGAGCGCATACAGAACGAAGCTATGAGGGTCATTCTGGGATGTGCCAGAGTCACCTCAGTAGTGTGTATGCCTGACATCCTTGGTTTACCGACTGCTGCAGGTAGGCTCAAGGTGATGCGGGCGAAGACATAACCCAGAGTAGCTGCAGACGCTGATCACACTTTGCATGAGGCGCTGAAAGCAGATAAGGGTCAGCGACTAAGAGAGGAATCATGGATGGCTTAGTAGGCGGATACGATCAGACACGTGTGCATCTTGGAGAACATTAGGCGAGGAGAGGAGTGGGTCAGAGTGCCAGCGGAGCAGTCAGACTTGTGCAGAGTCATAATCACATTGAGCCGGGAGTGCAGGGAGTGGCCAGCAGGGGCCACAGAAGTGGAAATTCAGCAACTAATTCAGGATAATGCTCGGTCGGGTGATGTGATCATCTACACAGATGGTTCGGTGAAAAGAAGTAGGAGAAGTGCCTAGGGGTTCGTAGCAAAAGCTAATGGTCGACGTCTGGTGCAGGAGAGCCTGGCATACGATACCACAACATCTAGCTTTAGAATAGAGGTGAAAGCAGTCACTGCAGTTCTCCGCTGGATGCAGAATACGGTACACATACACACACATCGTGATAGTAACAGATTCAGAAATCATGCTGAGGAAGCTGAGGACAGGCATGCTTCGTGCAGAGTGGCTTGCTTCGCTTCGGAGGACACGGGTGGCAAGCATCACCTGGATCTTTTCCCCGGTGCATGCCGGTGTGCTGGGGAATGAACAGATAGACAGATTTGCTGGCTCTGCAAAACTTGGTGAAGTATTGATGCATGACAAGGCAGACTTGCTTGCGGCCATGAGGGAGCATTTGCACACCTCGCAGGAGCAAATGGATCATCATGGTCTGGCAAGAATGAGGCAGCGAGGAGTGACGAGAGGTTCTGGCCGACGCTCAACGCTTAGAGGAAAGGAGAGACGGACATATAATCACATTGCTCCTGGTACTATTGGTGTTGGAACTCTTCGCTGGCTGCTGAGGATGGGGACAGAGCGCTTCTGGGAATGCACCGATAGCTGTGATGTCGCTTCTTAAATCAATCAGTCAATCAATGTATATGGATATATTATCAGACGCATCTAAATTCAGAGTAGAGCAAACAGTCAACAAGTCGGAGGACCTGGATGCAAAAATGAGGAAAGAAATCCAGTCACTTGTGAATGCAGGACTCATCAATGAGGCCACTGCAAAAACGCTCACACCGCGTGGCTCCCAAACACCTCAGATGTACGGTCTACCCAAGCTTCACAAGCCCGGCATCCCACTAAGACCGATCCTTTCCATGGTTAACTCGGCACAACACCGAATGGCGAGATGGCTAGCTGAAATTTTAAAGCCAGTACGACAGTCCTTCGATCCAAGAACACTCAGGGATACATTCGAACTGGTGGAATTATTGGATACTATGGACATAAACAACAAACACATGGCATGCCTCGTTATTCACCAACGTTCCATTAGATAAGACCGTGAATATAATAAGCGAACGCATTAGAGACAAACAACTAAAAATAGGCATACTATCAGCTATTCTAGAGAGGCTAATAAAATTATGTACTGCCAACATACAATTCAACTTTCTAAACAAGTCATATCGCCAAATTTACTGAGTGGCCATGGGGAGCCCACTTGGACCTTTTCTAGCGGACATCTTCATGGCACACTTAGAAGAAAAGAGATTCTCAGAAATCAATAACTTGGCCTCTTACCGTCGTTACGTGGACGATATACTAATTATCACCACAGACGAGCTACAAGCAACGTCGTTCCAGGCCACAATGAACGAGAAACATATAAACATCTCTTTATCTATGGAACACGAACACAACGAAGCGTTGCCGTTTCTAGATATCCTAATGAGACGTAGAGCAGATGGCACAATTCAAAGATCGGCGTACCGCAAAGAAACATGGACTGGCCAATACTTAAATTTTCAGAGCTTCGCACCTGGTCAGTACAAACGGGGCTTAGTACGGACCCTGTTTAACCGTCCTAGGAAGATATGCACCCAGGACACACTGACAGAAGAATTTAAAATTCTGAAGAATGCCTTAAACATGAATGGGTACTCCACAGGATTTATAAAGCGCCACTGCAAACAGCCCAAACCGAAATCAGAAGTAACTACAGTCCCTAAACTCAAAGTATTCATCCAGCTAACCTTCCGAGGAGATGACGTAATGCAACGTCTGCGGGACCGGCTCACCACAGCAGTCGAGCGAACATTCCGTGCTTCATCTCTAGTCATCAGGTATAGAAACACACCGATCCCAGTCCCAGCAGTAAAAGAATCTGTAGCTTTGTACGCCAAATAAAATTGTATTTACCAATTTACATGCAGATGCGAGGCCATCTACATAGGCAGAACTGAGCGACAGTTACATTGCAGGGTTTCGGAACATATTCCGAATTGGTTGGACAAGATACCACACACAGAATATGGTAGCCTAGGCAGGCCGACACAACGGAAAAGTCTGGCTTCATCGGTCGGGAGACATGTGCTCGAGAGTGCTCACGTGGTTTAAAGAGACAGTGCCTTCCGTGTGTTGTTCAACACACAAAGTAGTCGATTGTTAAAGTTTGCTGAAGCTATACTAATCAACCTTCGAAAGCCGTCCTTGTGTAAGCAGAAAGACATGTTAGTCAGTTTAAAATTACCGTGGTAGAGAATCGACATTACTGTGCGAACATGTGTATATTTCAGTTTGAAGGATTTATCTAATTAATTCACGTAAGTTGTGTGATTTCTGCAGTATGTACCTGACGAGATGCAGCGAAATATGCCAGGCAATAAATCGTGCAATCTATTGTTTGTGTCTTCGTTATTCAAAATCAATGTATAGTCTGTATTTACATTTTTAACAGTAGTATTCTACATTTAACTTCTTTTAAACCACGTATCGGTAGCTTTTTGTTTTGAGTATGCGATGGCGATCCTCTCAGTCATACGCAGATGGAACTGTTGGAATGGATACATAACGAAGCTATGCGTATTATTCTTGTATGAACAAGAGATACATCATGCAGGGCGATGCGCTACCTTCTTGATTTGCCAACAATGGGGGACAGAATACAAATTTGCCGAGCACGTGCCTACCTCAGAATCAACGTAATATACACAGCATCCACTGCATAGAGAAATTAAGAAGGTGAAGGGCAGGCAGCAGGTTAAACAGAGGAATGTTGTGGATGGGTCAAGCCGAAGACATTCTTCGGCAGGCGTGTTCACTTGAGGACTTAGAACATGGCGAGGAGTGGGTACACGTGACAACAGATGTATGTAAGTCCTTTTCAGTTTGCAACCAACTAGACAGGAAATGTAGACACGAAAATCCAGCTGTTGTGGAGGCGGAAGTACAGTCTCTGATCTTCGAAAAATTTTTAGAGTGTGATGCTGTCATTTACACGGATGGGTCGGTCGTTCGACGAGTAAGACGTTTATGGGCTTTTACGGCTCAAGCCAGAGGGTGAATTGTGAGGGATGAGTCTGGTGCTTTGCTTGACCACAAGTAGCCTGACTATGGACGCCATAGCGGTACGTAATGCAGTAACATGGCTCGAGACACATACATTCACTCGGGCATGTGTCCTTAGTGACTCGATGACTATGGTCATGAAGATAGAGATGGGATTGGTCCAAACAGAGTGGTTGCTGTCTCTGAAGCTGTCTCTGCTGTTAAAGATTAGTTTCATTTTCGTACCAGGGCATGGGGGTGTACAATGAAATGAGCAGGCTGACATGCTTGCATGTAAGGCTTCTGTGTAAGGCGGGCAAGCTATGGACCAGACAGACATTTTGAACGCACTACGAGAAGTAGGTCATTTACCTGAACCAAGTGATGACTGTGAATTTACAACCACGGACAAGCTGCCGGAACAGTAAGTTAAAAGAGGTGTGGCCAAAAATGAACACTACACAGGAAGCCAAATTTATAAAACTACACACAACTCGTGTCGTGGGCCGCTATACACTGCGGGATTTGCTGAGGAGGGGATCCGATCACTTATGGACTGAATCGTTCGATGTGCAATGAGGATTATCTGTCGACTAACTATCTAACTAACTAACTAACTAACTAACTAACTAACTAACTAACTAACCAACTAACTAACTAACTAACCAACTAACTAATTAACTAACTAACCAACTAACTATTTAACTAACTAACTAACTAACTAATTAACTAACTAACTAACTAACTAACTAACTAACTAAGCATTTACATAATTAAGCGGTTGTCGTATATGTCCAAGGTTCCTTCTGTACATCAGGACTGGCTCAATACAGCTCTGTTCCAGAAAATGTTCTTAATCTTGAGAACTGGCGCTATTAGTTGGACAATTCTACATTTAACTTCCGTAATAATTCTTACATCAGCTGTGCTTACAGCACACACACATACACACACTCACACACACACACGCGCGCGCATACACACACACACAAACACACCCACCCACACACATACACACCCACACATACATTCACACACACACACACTTATATATATATATATATATATATATATATATATATATATATATATATATATATATATATATATATATATATATATATACACACACACACTAGCTGACCCGGCCCGGCTTCGCCCATACCCTGGCGGGGATCTATCTATCTATCTATCTATCTATCTATCTATCTATCTATCTATCTATCTATCTATCTATCTATCTATCTATCTATCTGTCTATCTATCTGCCTGCCTGCCTGTCTGCCTGTCTGTCTCTCTGTCTGTCTGCTTGCCTGCCTACACGTGGTATATATATATATGTGTCTTGTGTATGTACAATACAGTAATGCATTTGGTATTTGACGGTGATTATGATGGCTAACTTACAAACTGAGCTGACCCAGCTGTATGTCTAACATCTAGATTGCCAAGTTGGGGAAGAATGCCAGCCCTTGGGCTCCGTGTACTATATGAATGGCTGCGAGCGCCATGTCTGTACCAACAAATCAGACGGCTCTGTGGTTCACGTGTTACAGGGAGATAGTAAGTCAGTGTGTATTGTTATACTACAACATCCAAAACACCGTCACGATCATCATCAACATCATCATCATCTTTCAGGTCAGAGAAGAGACATGTGCGGCCGCCATAGACTTAGAGGACGCATACAATAAAGTATCCTTCGAGCACTTGATGCAAACCCTCCTCAGACTGAAAGTGTCCCCTCACCTTGAACGATGGATAGCTGCAGGCCTGCTCCAAAGGAAGGTGGTGCTAAGATGTGGGAGTTGGTCTTCTGAGCCGACAACGATATGTCCAGTATTACCGCAGGGTTCACCACTGTCACCAGTACTATTCAACGTGTATACGGTGCCGATCATTGAACAACAGTTGAACGGGAGGGGTAGGACTCTGCCATTTGATGATGACATTCTCGTGTATCGACAGGGTTGAGATAGGCAGGTGGTTGCCAATGATATGCAGGGCCAAACTAGATCGAATTTACTCATGGTGTGCGCATGCCAGTGCTATTGTCAACCCTGCAAAGGCAATGGTTACATGGTTCTCCCTAAGCAACCATATTGTGAACACAGACCTGCCGGCAGTGTGAATGGATGGCAGCATTTTGAGAAGAACCTAGTCAATGACATATCTTGGCGTGAGGCTTGATTGTAGCCTGTCTTTCAGAGATCATGTCGATTATGTCATAACGAAAGCTCGAAAAGATTTGTCAGCAATGAGAGTCATGGCGACTACCAATATAGAGGAAAGACTGCTAATACTTCTGTTCCAAGGACTAGTGCTTTCACCCATCGAGTATTCCCTGGCCATCCTCACTGCCAGCCCTACACAGATTGGAAGACTTGAAAAGGTACAGAACGAGGCCACGCGCATCATTTTGGACTGCACGAGAGACACCAGCTGTGTAGCAATGAGATACCTCCTTGACTTTCCGACAATGAACCACAGAATCAAGATCTGGAGAGCTCGTGCATACTTGAAAATAAGTGCGGATGAGCAGCACCCTCTGCATGAAGAGAAAAGTGCAACAGGCTAAAGAGGGGCAAATCATGGATGGGTCGGGCGGAGGATATTATCAGACAGGTCTGCAGTCCTACCAGTATCAACCCCGTCAAGGAATGGGTGCCTGTGCCTCCAGCTTTTAAGTGCACTTTCTCTTGCATTATCACACTTGACCGACGGTGCAGAGAACAGAATCCTGTCACTGTCAATGCAGAGGTCAGCGCGCTCATCAGTGAACACGCAGACAACCCCCAATTGCTCATCTGTACAGATGGATCTGTTGTAAAGAAGCAGAGAAGTGCATGGGCATTTACAGCCCGTTCAGCGGGCCGAACCGTCCAAGAATCCATTGGTGCCCACACTATACCCACGAGCAGCATGACGATGGAGGTGATAGCAGTAACACAGTCTTTCCTATGGCTAGAAGAACAGCATTATACCAACGTGTGTGTAATAAGTGATTCAATTAGTATGATTCGGAAGGTCGAAGCTGGATCTGTACGTACACAGTGGACTGAGTCGCTGAAGAAGTCTGTTGTCCGTAAAGTCACCTTCATCTTTGTCCCGGAACATGCAGGAGTCGAGGGAAATGAACGAGCTGATAAACTGGCTGGTTCTGCACCCCCTGCAGATGACCAGCTCATGGATCTTGCCGATATTATTAACGTCCTTAAAGACATGTCGAGAACAGAAGACTTTGACGTCAGTGATTCCACATCGCTGTCCAGGATGAAAGACTTTTGAGTAAGAAATGCCACGGCCAGACACGAGAGGTACATCGAGAAAACGAGGTGACTCGATATCCAACACAGATCTGGCACTATTAGCCACCGAACGCCGGTGCTTATGCTGGGGGGGGGGGGAGGATCTGAGCACCTATGGACCTGTCAGGAGTGCAATGAAGATCCCCAACTGATAACTGATAACTGATAACTTATTATCACCATCATCATCATCATCATCACCATCATCATCATCATCATCATCATCATCACACAATGTTTTGCCATGACAATCCTATTTCTACAAAACTACCAATCCTCAACATAATATATCAGTTCATATGTTTGTAATTTTGATACCATAATGAATGAATATTACTAATCATCTCATCTTGATTACCTCTGTATCATTCGCCATACGTTTTCCTGTTATTACATTATGTTCCAGTTTTTGCTCTTTTCATAATGAAGCCAAGATTTTGACTTCCTCATATGGTTACTAAGTCATCCTTGAGTCGTAGCCTCTTTCACATTAATTAGACTTCGTATCCTGACTGTTAAAGCTATTTACACAATTCTTATTTATTATCATATGTATCTGCTTCAAATGGCTATTTTGCTTGTAACTCTTTCGCTACCAAGGGCCAATCTGGTGCCACATTGGATCCGCTGTGGTGGCAATTGGTACTTTTATCGCCACAAAATGATCAGTGGTTTATTTGATTCATTTCTGCTCCATTTCGGAATTTTAAGTTACAGTAAACTGACAAGCCGCACAGCAGAAAGATAGCTACGTTATGATTGTGTCGTCAAACATTCGTTAACATTGGATTTTTGTGTATTTTCAGTTTTTAAAGTTGTTTATTTTGGTTTTTCACAATGGAAACGCCCACCAGTTTGCGTCCACATAGTATGACTTGAGATCAAGCTAGATTATTGTTTATAACTGTTTTAAACAATCGTGATTCCGATATTAGTGATTCAGACAGCAGTTTTATATGTAAATCTAAAGTTTTAGCACGTGATGATAAAGATACTACTACTAGTGTAACTTCGTCTTCAGCTGAGGTGTCCGGCTATCAATGTCCATCTGACAATGAATGTCAGGGTGTCACAATCACTTCTCAGCGCAAAGGAAAGCAAACAGTACAAAATAAGAATAAAACTGGAGGAAAAAAAAACTTGAATTTACAAGCTTCTGTAGAGCGTGATGCACCTATCCCATCATCATCGACATGGCAAGATGTTCAGAAGGGGAAACAAAACCGAAGTTTGAGTTTCGTCCTCGAAGATCTCACGTCAACTCTAAACTTTATCAACTGCAAACACCTATGGATTTTCTCAAAGTATTTTTTGATGATGACATAGTGGATTGTTTAATTAAAAATGTAAACAAATATAAGAAAATGATATTGATGCAGAACACTCCTAAAAGAAAACATTCTAGTCTGTTATCCTGGACCCCACTCACGAAGCACGAATGGCTAAAGTTTACGTCTGTCATTATTGCTATGGGACTTGATCCAACACCATCTATCAAAGACTACTGGTGTACAAGTGCACATTTATATACTCCTTGGTATGCCACTATGTTTCCAAGGAATCGATTTGAATCTATTTATCACACCATGTTTCACAGCAGGTGCAAAAAAAAAAAAAAACTGTCATTAAAGGATTTCAAGCAAAGTTTACTTGAAAGTGCACATCGCGCAGCAGCTCAGATTATTCCTTTAATGTTGACACTCTGCGTGCCAAATAATTTCAAAAAGTCTGTTCAGGAAATTGACAGGAGCCAAGCATTTAATAGAATTTATCGGTGTCAATAGAGACTGTGTTTTTTTCAGCGCTCGAACTTAATGACACATATCATCTATTGTTTGCTCCGGATGCACTAATAGACCACACTTGTGCCCCAAAGTTTGCTTTGCAGCCTATGACAAATAGACTGCCAAATATTGCAAATAAAAATAAACATCCTACATTCAATATGCCAAACAGAGAAAGGAGGAAAAAAACTGTCATTGAAGGATTTCAAGCACAGTTTAATTGAAAGTGCACATCGCGAAGCAGCTCAGATTATTCCTGAAACTTCTTTTCGGAACAATTGTGTTCATATTTTAGAAAAGTGGTGTTTGTTCAGTAAATTCAACAGGATTAGCAGTGATTTACCAGTGATCAGGATAGTTAGTTAGTTAGTCGCAGTTCAAACTTCACAGCAACGGGTCGTCCCCATTATGCTCCGTTCCTGTGCCAGTGAATATCACACAAACCGCTCCCCACTGCCCAATGTGAAAAGTGGAAAAGACAGGAGTCTCGACAAACAACAGCCCGCACAGATACACTGTGCATAATGCCGCCGCCAGAATGTCAACACACCAGTCCCCCACGAAACACAAAATTCATCTCTGATGGAATCGGCAGTCATTTTCCTATCTGGATGTTTCCTAGATGTTCACCTGCACAGTCCATGAACATACAGTTCCACACCGACGGCAGTGGCAGTCAACCAGAAGCCCAGCAGCCACGCATTTCTGCATAAGGCAATAACTGGTCAACTCTGGGACATAGCCACCTGCCATAGCTCCGAACATGTAGTCACGTTTCAAAAATAAAAACTTGGGCAGATTCAAAAGCACTTCACACGAAACTCACAGCTCACAGTGTCGCGCCACGCACTCACTCAGTAGCAGGGCGACGGAACCATCAAGCCTCCTTAGTCGCCCCTTACGACATACGTGGTAGGCTACAGTGTTGCTATTCTTTGCTTCCCTTATGGGCCCCGCACGGATCAGGATAACAACGCCCCTTGGTAAGTGCAATGTTTTCATAATTTTCACCTCTATTTTTCAAATTATTTTTAAAATTATTTTATATTGTATAATATATACTATGTTTATATATGAGATCAATACCAACATTTTCCTGGTGCAATCCCCTTTAGTTTGATATATAATACAACATTTCTGCTACAATTTTAACCATTTTCATAACAGTATTGTGACACTCCCCTACTTACAGTTTTCTGCCATTATTTTTTTTTTCATTTTGTGTGAAACAGACCAAAACTTCTTTTTAGATAATTTTAATGGGCAATACTGTTTATACTGTTGAAGACAAGTGGTGTTTGTTTGATTTTTCAGTAAATTAAACATGATTAGCAGTATATGAGTGTAGAAAACACCTTATAAGTGCAATTTTACATTATTTTTACCTCTTTTTGTCCAATTATTTTACAAATTATGTTATTATTTTATTATATTTACAACCTAAAGCAATAAATCCATTACCAACATATTCCTTGTGCAATCCCCTTTATTTTGCTATACAATACAACATTGCTGCAAGAACATCATCTGCAAATATTAGTATCCTACCAACCTCTGGTGCTTCTAGGTTTGCAATCTTGCTCGTATACACGTTAAAGAGCACCGGTGAGATTGCAGATCCCTGTGGCAGTCCAGGGGTTAAAATATGTGGCTCTGAGGTCCATACACCCAGACGGAGAGCAACCAGGACGGCTGCTATCCAGTTCACCAACCAGGGACTGACTCCTTTCTCCATAAGTGCGGTAATCAAAATATCATATCGAACTCTATTGTACGCATCCTCGAGATCAAGCGCTGTCGCCATCGTTTCCTGTCTATTCTAAAACCCCTCATAAACATCAAAGGCAATATTGGCTGCATTTGACCAGGTATTTTTTCCTGGTCTGTAGCTCTCCAGGCCTCTTGGAAGAAGCTTCCCCCTTTCCAAAACATCCTGCAGCTTAACAGCGACTATCTTCTCTAATACCTTCCCAAATGTATTTTGAAGGGTGATGATCCTAAAGCCACTAAGCTTTGATTGATCCTTGAATGGTTTTGGGAGAGGAATGAGATAGCTATGTAACCAATCCTGCGGTACCGAGGCTGCCCTAATGCTCTGATTAAAGCAGTCGGCCATCTCCTTCAGGTCTACAAAAGATCAAGGACATAATCAAAGCATCAACGATAATTGTGGGATATACTAACTGCTACCATTCAATGTGGGGAGGAGCAAGAAGCAACACAACAGGAAGAAAACTGAAGGCTTTTATCTGCATAACCAAGCAGCTTGGATGTTCCTCCAATATCACACTCCTCCTGTATCTTCCTTACAACTTTCTCTAGAGCCAGATTGAAGAGTAGCGGCGATAGTGCATCACCCTGTTTCAAGCCAGATGTTATTTGGAAGGGGTCTGATTTCCTGCCTTTTTAAAATCCACATAAATGTTATGGAGATCTCTTTTATATTCCCAATGTTTCTCGGCTATTTGTCGTAAGATAAATATCTGATCTATTGTTGATCTGTTTTGTCTAAAGCCCGCCTGGTAGTCACCTAATATGTCTTCTGAATATGATTTTAGTCTATTTAGTAAAACTACGGATAGTATCTTATAGCTTGTGGACAGTAGTGATATTCCTTTATAATTTCCACATTGGAACTTGTCTCCTTTCTTAAAGATAGGTATCAATAATGACTCTTTCCAGTCATGGGGTAATTCTTCTGTCCTTGAGATTTTTATTATTAGTTCGTATAGCTTTAGATGTAATGCATGGCCACTTGCCTTTATAAATTCAGCAGCAATTCCATCAGTCCCAGTTGCCTTATTATTTTTAAGTCATGTGATTACATATAGGATTTCTTTGTGGTTCGCATGTTAGAACCTCTTCCTGTGGGAATATATATATATATATATATATATATATATATATATATATATATATATATATATATATATATACTATCTGACCCGGCCCGGCTTCGCCCAGGCCCTGGAGGGGATCTATCTATCTATCAGTCTGTCTGTCTGCTTATTTGTCTGTCTGTCCGTCTGTCTGTCTTGCTGACCCGGCCCGGCTTCACCCAGCCCCTGGTGGGGAGCATCTCATTTAATTCATATACGTAGTCATATAAGCTCTCCCGTTCCCGACTATCTGTCTGTCTATCTGTCTGTCTGTCTGACCCGGCCCGGCTTTACCCAGTCCCTGGTGGGGAGCATCTCATTTAATTCATATAAGTAGTCAAGTAAGCTCCCGTTCCCGACTATATGTCTGTCTATCTATCTGACCCGGCGTGGTTTCGCGCAGCTCCTGGCGCACAGTAACTTAAAAGAATGTCTTCCACTCACCATCCATTATTTTTAATGAAAACTGTTTTTAATCACCGAAATGACAGTTGATAAATTCTTTAAGCAGAAAAAGATGGGTTACAATGTTATGCATTATGCATCAATTTTATGAAAACTTTGAAAATGCCTTAAAGATTATATCATTATTTATTATAACTCATATGCCTGAAAATAACTATAGGCAAAGAGTTTAACAATAGTGCAAGTAAGTCCAACAATATGACTATAAATTATATAGAAATGTTATTAAAAGTTATGCCCCTTGAAATAACTTTTCTAGAGTGAAGTCCCCCCTGCTATATAGAAATTATATAATGAAAAATGAAAAATTAAATAAAAAAGTCTCTTAAAAGTCAACAAGGTCGACTTCATTGCACCGGGTATTATCCCATATGGCTCGGTCTCTTTCCGCAGCGCGGAAAGCGTAGCACAAAGCACGAACTCTGTAGCTTTTAACGACGACCCACAGGAGTCTCCGAAACACTTAACTCGTAAACCGAAGGGCGCGGCCCGGAATCGAACCCACAACCTTCGGAGCACGAGTCAAACGGCTTGTGAAAATTAAATGTTATTAAGTAAGTAGCCGATGTTACACTAAGAAACTATTACAGTCGGTTGCATAGAAATGAAAGGAAGACGTGTTAAAAATTTCATCTCAATCGGATGTACCGTTATCGAACGCATCCAATGCATAGCCAACTACACACACACATACACTCTGTTATATATATATATATATATATATATATATATATATATATATATATATATATATATATATATATATATATATATATATCATATCATATCATATCATTGGCACCTTGCCGTCTTGACAGACGATAGTTTGTGCTCTAAAAAGGCATAATAACTTTTAACTATGGCGGTAGCGAGTGTGACTGATAAGGCCAATTTGCGCTGTAAATGTCCGTTCACAGTGGGTGCATGTGAACACGTGGTCATTTCCACCATCATGCACCATCTTACGTCTCAAACGCTTGGTGTGTGACTTTTCTGCAATAATTTTCTCCTTTGACTTTATTCCATTTCTGATATTTGCCCTCCACGCAACACGTTCAGCGGCGACTTGCTCCCAATGTGCATTATCAATGCCTGTATCAATCATGTCCCGCTTACACACATCTTTGTATCGTAGTAGAGGCCGACCCTGAGATCTCTTACCCATCTGTAATTCACCAAAAAAGATATCCTTTGGTATTCTACCATCATCCATCCTCCTAAGATGTCCTATCCATCTAAGTCTACGAAGACTGAGCATGGAATAAACTGTCACACAACCTGATCTTTCCAATACTTCAGTATTTGTGATTTTGTCTTGCCACTTAATACCAAGAATTCTTCGCAGACACCGCATATGAAAGCTGTTTAAATTGTTCTCTTGGTGTGAGTAAGTTGTCCAGGTTTCACTGCCATGGCGAAGAGTACTAAGGACACAGGCTTGATAGACAAGGACTTTTGTTTTGGCAGTAAGCTTCCTGTTCTCCCAGACTCTTTTTCTTAACCTGTTCATTGTTGTTGCTGCCTTACCAATCCGGATGTTGATTTCCTGATCTAGGGATAATTTGCTATTTACCACTGATCCTAGATATGTAAAATGGTCTACTATCTCTAGTTCGGCGTCGTCAATAAAGATTGATGGTACCCCATGTGCACCTTGTGACATAATCTGTGTCTTCTTTTTGCTAATTGTTAAACCAAATTCAGAACAAGCATTGGAGAATGCAGATAGTAGACATTGCAATTCTTCCTCAGAGTGGGTCGTAACTGCAGCATCATCTGCAAAAAGCAACTCTCTGATCAGTACCCTCCTAATTTTGGTCTTAGCCTTCAATCTCTGAGCATTGTAGAGGCCGCCATCTGAGCGTGAGTGAATGTATATACCACCATCCTGATCACGAAATGCATATTTCAGTAGAAGTGAAAAGTATATTCCAAAGAGGGTGGGAGCTAGTACACAACCTTGCTTAACTCCACTCTTGATTTCAAATTCTTCAGAAGTTGCACCATCAAACTTGATTATACCCTTCATGCCTGTGTGGAACGATTCCACAATGGACAGAAGAGTTGGTGGGCAGCCAATCTTCTTTAGTGCCTTGAACAGACCCTCACGACTGACCAAATCAAATGCCTTTGTGAGGTCGATGAAGGCAATAAACAGTGGTTGATTCTGTTCACGGCATTTTTCTTGCATTTGTCGCAATGAGAATATCATATCAGTGGTAGACCGGTTCTGTCGAAAGCCACACTGTGATTCGGGGTAGACTTGATCTCCTAGGACTTGAAGTCTGCGCAGAACAATTCTGGCAAATACTTTTCCAACAATACACAGAAGTGAGATACCCCTATAGTTGTTACAGTCGCTCCGATCACCCTTGTTCTTGTACAGCGTTATGATGTTTGAATCTTTGAAATCCTGTGGGACTTGTCCTTCACGCCAGCATAGCTCTATTAGCTGGTGGATCTGTACAGTGAGTGTTTCTTGCCCACTCCTGATAACCTCTATTGGAATCCCATCCTTACCTGGAGCCTTGCCAGATGCAAGTTCATTTATAGCACACTTAACTTCTGTTATGGTGGGAAGTGTGTCCAGGTGGTCAAGAGTTGGTAGAGCCTCTATGGCATTTAGGGCATCATCCGCTATATATATATATATATATATATATATATATATATATATATATATATATATATATATATATATATATATATATATATATATATATATTGATGCATTCGCGAACGGTCCATCCGATTGCGATGAAATTTTCTACATGCTTTCTTCTCATTCTCGCGCAGCGAACTGTCATAGATTGTTTGTGTACGAACAGTTATTTACTTAATGAAATTTAATATTTTAATTTACATTATATTAGATGAAAAAACAGCCAAGTCAATTAATGGATACTGGTGTATTTCAGATAGAGTTATTATGGTAAAAATCAAAGGCAAACTAATAGACATAAATATTATACAAGTATATGCACCAACAGCAAGCAGTAGTGATGAAGAAATACAACACTTTTACGACGAAATAGAAATGGCGATGGCTCAAATTGGATCACAAGAAATAAAGATAATACTTGGTGATTTTAATGCAAAAGTAGGAAAGGGAAAAATGGAGGATGTAGTGGGGAATTATGGTTTAGGTACAAGAAATGAAAGAGGGGAAAAGCTAATAGAATGGGCAAATATCAATGATATGATAATTGGAAACACATGGTGTAAACACCATAAAAGACGACTGTACACATGGATAAGCCCTGATAAGAAAATACGCAACCAAATTGACTACATACTAATTAATAAAAGATTTAGAAATGCTTTAATTAATGTAAAGACAATGCCTGGTGCTGACTGTAATAGTGATCATGTACCACTATGTGGACAAATAAAAGTAAGATTAAAAAGAGGGAAAAAAATGGTTAAGAACATGAGACTTAATAAAGAGGTTCTAAAAATAGATAAAGAAATGCAAGAACAATACAGAGTGACTGTGAAAAATAGGTACAATGCAATAACTAAAATACAGAGTATAGATGAACAATGGGAAATGTTAAGGGACTCCATTCATCAAACTAGCAAAGAAGTATTACCAGAGAGAGGCAAAATAGCTAAGAAAAAATGGATGAATGAAGATATCTTAAACCTGATGGACAAAAGAAAACAGTATAAAAATGACAAACAAGAATACGCTAAGATAAATAAAGAAATAAAAGATAAATGTGGGAAGGCTAAAGAAAGTTGGTTAAACGAGCAATGCAAAAAAATTGAATTAAATTCCATTAAAGATACAAAAAATATGCACAGACAAATCAGTGAGCTCACAGGAAAAAAAAATAAGAATAAATACAGGGTGTTTGAAATCAACAACAGGAAAGATAATATTAGAGGAAGATGCTATAATGAAGAGGTGGAATGAGTATATAAGAGAATTATATGAAGGAGAAAGGGCAGAATTAACAGAAGATAGTAACTTAGAAGGTCCACCTATTCTGAAAGAAGAAGTCGCTGACGCTATGAAACGTATGAAGAAAGGAAAAACAGCTGGGCCAGATGAAATCACAATAGAAGAATTAGAAGTATTGGGAGAATTTGGAGTAGATATATTAACCAAAATGTTGAATGATATTTACAGCAGTGGATATTTACCCAGTGATATGCTGAAATCTGTATTTATAGCTATACCAAAAAGACCAGGAGCAATTGATTGTGAAGATTGTCGTACAATTAACCTTATAAACCATATCACTAAGCTTCTACTCAGAATCATAATGAGAAGAACCAAAAAGAAAATAAAAATGGAAATTAGTGAAGAACAGTATGGATTTATGGAAGGAAAGGGCACAAACAATGCAATTTATACATTGCGGACACTAATAGAAAGGTCAATAGAGAAACAGAGGGACATATATTTGTGCTTCATAGATTATACTAAGGCATTTGATAAAGTAAAACATGATGAACTGATTAAAATGTTGGAAGATATCAACACTGATGGAAAAGATTTAAGAATAATAAAGAATATTTACTGGAACCAAGTAGCAGCAATTAAAATGGGAAATAAAGAGGGTAGTTACGAACAGATAAAGCTAGGAGTACGACAAGGGTGTGTCTTGTCACCAGATCTTTTCTCCCTGTATAGCGAAGTAATAATGAGAGAGATCAAAGAGATGCCAGGAATACTAGTTGGAGGTTATAATATAAATAATATACGCTATGCAGATGACACAGTATTGGTGGCGGATAATTCAACAGATCTACAACAATTATTAGACGTTGTAGTAACAGAGAGTGCAAGGAAAGGACTCAACTTGAATATCAAGAAAACAGTAACAATGGTAATATCAAAGAAAATGGTGACACCAAAATGTGACATAGAAATAGAAGGGAAAATCCTTAACCAAGTTGATAATTTTAGATACCTAGGGGCATTTATAACATCAGATGGAAGATGTACAACAGAGATTAGGAGCAGAATAGGGCAGGCAAAAGCCGCATTTCATAAAATGAAGAGTATCTTATGCAATAAGTCACTGTCACTGAATGTAAGAAAGAGAGTGCTGAAATGCTATGTAGAACCAGTTTTGCTGTATGGCAGTGAATCTTGGAATGTAAATGAACAAATTAAGAAGAAATTAGAAGCAACAGAGATGTGGTTCCTGAGACGAATGTTGCGAATTCCTTGGACTGCCAGAGTAACTAACGACGACTGCCTGAAACAGGCTAATGAAACTAGAACATTATATACAACAATAAGACAGAGACAAACAGCTTTCCTCGGTCATGTGATGAGAAGAGAGGCATTGGAGAACATCGTAACAACTGGAAAGATCGAGGGGAAGAGAGGCAGAGACATACCAAGAGAAATGATGCTGGATGGATTGAGACGGTGGCATGGAGGAATATCAGCAACAGAGTTGATCCAGAAAACCAAAGACCGAGATCTATGGAGAGCCATGAACGCCTACGCCAGCCGGCACGGCACTTGATGATGATGATGATGATGATGATGACATTATATTTTATTTATAGCGAGGGGACTTAACTTGAGAAAAGTTATCTCAAGGGACATAACTTTTAATAGCATTGCTATATATTTTATATATAATTGTTGCATTGTTATCAAAGCTTTAAAAACTGTTTGTCTACGGTTATTTACAGGCATATGCGTTATAATATCTAATGATAAAATCTTTAAGGCATTTTCAAAGTTTTCATAAAAATCATGCATCTATTTTAAATAAGTGAAAATTTTGTAACTCATCTATTTATGTTTAAAGAATTTATCTACAGCCATGTAGGTGATTAAAAACCATTTTCATTAAAAATAATGGATTCAATTTAGATACCTTAGCATTTTATTTCTGTACTTTTGTGGGAGTGGAACTTTTGAATTAATCGAAGCATTTGTTTTTTTTTTTCCCGTTTGCTTACAAGGGAGAATGTCAGTACACAATTCGCATGTCTATATACGGTCAGCCAGTCTCTCTGGCCGAGGGTTACACCACTTTCTCCTTAATCCCGTTTATCACGCAGAGTCTTGTTTTGGGCGAGAACTGGGAGCGGCTCGTCCCCCGCTGTTGACTTGCGGGATAACTGAGCCGGCCGCTCAGAAAGCAATGGCAAACTACTGTGCGTAATCTTGCCAAGAAATCAACAGACAGCTGAAAGATGCTGCTGTTGACAGCGATGTACTGTAAAAGGATATGCGAATTAAAAAAAAATTGCGGTCAACATCAGGTTTTCTCAACATTTCATTCAACGTTGTGGGTGTGAAAGAGGACACATAGTGTATGGAAGGACATTTTCCCCCCAGACGTTATGCATACTATGTAAATATGTCATTTGATGTTTGAACGCCATGTTAAACAGACCTACACAAATATCAGACAGACAGATAGACAGACAGACAGACAGACAGAAAGATAGATAGATAGATAGATAGATAGATAGATAGATAGATCCCCGCGTTTGTGCGTATATATATATATATATATATATATATATATATATATATATATATATATATATATATAATACTATATATAATATATAATATAGAATAATACAACTAGTGATTATAATAACAGTGTCCTATTCGCAGAAGACGCTGTTTGGTAGTCACTGTATCTCTTTAAAGCGACAATAGTTACTGTCACCGACCAGTATGGTCACTGCTAGGAAGGAAAACAACGTCAAGCTACCCTCTTTAAAGATGACTAGTTTATCATGATTGGACAAATCATAGAACGTCAATTTGAAATACATACAGACCAGCAAGATAAACGGCATTTACAATGATAAAACGAGTGTTGAGTTGTTACATAGAACCTGCACATTTGTATGGATGTAAAGCATGGGCAATGAGCAGATCCACGATTCTAGTGATCGAGTGAGATGGCGAAACATGATTGCCGACTCTAATCTACATGGTAGATGATGAATGAATGAATGATGTTAGGGACACAACAGACTATCGGGGATTTGTTGACGTTGAACACGTGACTCACAGGCTGACGAGTGATGTTGACGTTGAACACGTGACTTACACTGAATGGACAGTTGCCTGTAAACAAATGAGGCCAGCACCATATACCCAATACAACACTGAGCGTGATCACCGGTCATTAGATTCTTTTACTGCAAAGGCTCCATCTACCGTATCGATCTAGTTATTACTTTCCGAGCCACTGCTATGGTAAAATATTCCCAACATTTGATATCCGTGGACTGAAACACATTTAAACATGGGCACATTTTGTTTGTCCCGCATGCTTTAAATTATAGCGTAGTCAACACTGGACTGAATTTTACATGTAGGGCAGCTTTCTTTATTACTAGATTCCCTCAACATCAGCTGTACTGACTGTAACTTATGAGGTTGTAATTTACGTCCCCAACTCAAGGCCGATAAGAAAACATATTAGTCTAATTGACAGGCGTACGGTTGAACCCGCTACCCCACCATCAGCCCACCGGAAGCGTTTTGATCCACTCGGACATTACATTCACATAATGGTATACTCACCAGATGGTTGCTGTTTTGATGGGGTTAGATATGACAATGAGCAAATATTTACCCCTTCCGTGGAACAAAGATGTGTCAAGTACAGATGTTCTGAGGGAATTAGGACATTACAAGAAGAGGGTAAAATGCTCGTTTTATTAACTGTTGCTTTTCTTCATCATCAAAAACGTTATAATCTTTTTTTTTCCTTTTTTTTTGCATTCAAGCGTTGTGGGAAAACTAGTTGAAGCTTCAGTGCCCATGTGTAGCAATCCATCCATTCATCATGTGCCATGCCAATAAGTGTGAGCTGTCATGATTCGCCTTTTCTCTTAATCACTAGAGACTTGAATCAACTCAGTGTTCTTGTCTCGACCATGCCAGGTGGTCAAGCCATACACAAATTTGACACTACATATCTACTTTCTTTAATAAATCTGATATTTCCATTTGTTTCTCGAAGGACTTTGTCACTGGTTTTTCTGTCTGTCCATAGTATTCCTTGCATGTTCCTGAAAATTACAAACAAAAACATTTCTACAGTCATCAGATGTTGTTTTCAGTTTGACTGCTCATTGTCCACGCTTCACATCCATGCAAAAGTACAGGTTCTATGTAGCACCTCACCACTCTTTTTCTCGTTTTAATTGTACTGATTCACTTTGTTAGAGTCTTGAGATTTAATTTCGCTCGTCGTTAGTTAAATCTTTCTACTTAAGACCTGACGTCACAAACATACCGACATCAGTCGAAGACCATTACACATAGCGGTTCTTAAATATCACTGAATTACTTTAGTACAGTGCTATATTTATATACATAGTTGAGTTTAACATAACAACAATATCTTCAACAGTCGTCACAAGCGGCCATCCCGCCGTTCAAACAAAACATCGCTTCGGTCTACCTCCATGATGGCTCACGCAAACTGTCTCAGTTACTCCTCTCACAGCGCAAACTATCAATTCATTCAATACGATCAATTCAACTATACAATCGCTCTACAGTATCAGACACATTCGTCCACATACAATGCACAGTCCAGTCTATCCCCTGCTGTCCTTAGCGTCTTGCGTCACGTGTCCATTCTTCCAGTGATTTTGTGTTTCCACCCGTACTCCGTTGCAGGTATTGCGTCTTAACCTTGGCTTGTCATTAACGCGTGGTTGGTAAGTACTTCGATGATTTCTGCCTGTCAATTAACTCATGTTAACTGTCTGTCCTTAAGCGTACTAGTCCTGTCCTATGCTGCCAATGTCCTGTCTCCCAGGATATATCCTGTCTGTCTGTCTAATAGGACTCTGACATGCAAGTTTTGGCAATATTTACAAGCGTTTACTTTCCCTCTTGTTTTCATTTTATACGTAAATGGTTTATTTTTGTTGAATATTGTCGCAGCTCCAACATCTAATTCATTGGTTGTTAAAGTAAAAATGTCCCCATTTGCTGTAAAGTAAGCTAAGCCTCTACGTTCCTCTTCTGCAATCGATATACAATCTTGTTCATGATGTAGCGAGAGATGAGATTAGCCTGTCTCTAATCATCAGATCTTTTAGTAGGTCAAAGTTTTTATTTACCTTAGCTGCTGCTAACCAATTTGTAAAAAATGTTCTGGACTTATGAAACATAATCCATTAACGTTTGATTTGATTGTGGACTTAACTTTTCGTTTTGCAGTAGGTATTCCTGAGAATAAAGAAGGAAATGTTGCATAAATCTCTCTTGTATGTAATTATAATGTGATCTTAAATCTTTGAGAATTTTTTCTATAATTTCTAAAAGTTCAAGTGTGAGATTTCTCATACAAACCATGGATCAGTTTTCCTTTGCAATTTCATGATGTGTCATTAATGTTTCAAAATTCCGTGTCCAAGCTGAAAGATGATCTCCAGCACAAACAGGTTTTACAATTCCTTGTACTTTTTCAGTTTTTGTTCCTGTTCCTTTTGCTCTAATGTTTTTTAATGCAATGTGCATTTGAGATTGCATTTCTAACTATTTCAGTTTAATTTGAGCATCTAGGTCTCCCTGTTTATTTTTGCTGTCTAACTCAGCTTGCTTTGATGCTAGCTCTATCTCAGCCTGATGTATTTTTCTTTAGTTCACGTTCTCGTGCTCTATCTTCTCGTTCTTGAGATTCTTTAAACTTGTCTCCAGATCATTGCATTAATTTATCCTCGTGTAGCCCCAATTTAATGCCCATTTTGATATACTCGCTTAATGATGACATGTTGAAATATTCTATCTGACTTTGTTATGAAAAAACAATTTAAGTTATTGCCATTTTTATAACATGTTGTTAGTTACGCAATATACAATATTACACTATTACACAATGAAGAAGAAAGTAGGTGTGAATTTGGCGAGAATAATAAAAATACCAACTTAACTGATACTGTGGTTTTTATCCATTACCACAAGGTTCTGTACTTGAAAATTATCGCTGCTTGTTCGTCTTGCAGGAAACTATCTGCCGTGGAGAGAATAAATATTAGTATGTTTGTCGCGTCGATTGTCGGTCGTAGTCGGATGTCTGCTAACTGGGAGTTTATGTCAGCCTAATTTTCGTTCTATAATATGTTGTCAGTCGACCTTTTTTTTTTCTAAGTCGTGTGGGGTTATTTGTAGTGGGCTTACCGAAACGAGAGTCTGCATGCTTTTTTCAGAGTCTTGAGATTTAATTTGGCTCGTCTTTAGTTAAATCTTTCTACTTAAGACCTGACGTCACACAAATATCAACATCAGTTGAAGACCAGTATACATAGCGATTCTTAAATATCACTGAATTACGTTAATACAGTACTATACTTATATACATCGGTGTGTTCAACATATCAACAATAGCTACAAAAGTCGTCATATGCGGCAATTCCGCCGTTCATACACAACATCGCTATGTTCTCACTCCACGCTGGCTCACGCAGACTGTCTCAGCTAATCGTCTCACAGCGCAAACTATCAATACGTTCAATTCGGTAATTTCAGCTATACAATCGCTCTACAGGGTCAGACACATCCGTCCACATCCAACGCTCAGTCCAGTCTGTCCCATCCTGTCTTTAGCGTCTTGCGTCACGTGTCCAGTCGTCCCGTGATTTCGTGTTTCCACTTGTTCTCCGTTACAGGTATTACGTCTTAACCTTGGCTTGTCCTTAACCCCGGGGTGGTCAGTCCGTCGATTGATTGCTGCCTTTCAGTTAAGTCATGTTAACCTGTCCGTCCTTAAGAGTACTTGTCCTGTCATATGCTGCTACTGTCCTGTCTCCCAGGATATATCCTGTCTGTCTGTATACTAGGACTCCGACAGACTTGTTTAAGAATATCCTCATTTACCTGTATATTACATTGTGGTATGTCCTTCTTCCTACTGATGACCATAATCTGTGTCTTCTTACAATTCAATTCTAACCCTAGTTGTTCACTGTGTGTAGCAACCGAATCTACTAACAATTGCAAATCCTATGCATTGTCTGCAATCAATACTGTATCATCTGCATATCTAATATTATTGATGTTATATCCTTCAATGATAATTCCTTACATATCTTCATTATTTCTGAAACATATGTTCGCTTTACACGGATAATGAGATCTGGAAACATTACACATCAATGCCTCATACCTCTCATAATAGGCTGATATTGACCTACTTCATAATCAATTTTTATGGTAGCGTGTCCAATATATGTTTTTGTTTACACGTCTAATGTCTGTCCCATCAATTTCTACATTTTCAAGTATCTTCATCATGCTGATATGCTTGTTTGTGTTCGTTGGCTGTGATCTCCAGTATGAAGTCCTGTATGTCGGATGAAGACATCCTGTTGTCCAACATCAGTGTGATGTCATACAGGATCTGAGGTTTGCGTGAGTATCCGTTGTCTCATGTCTGACTTATTGGTGTGCAGACTGGTGGTTCCTCGCTGTGCAGGCAGATACTCTCCAACTTCGAAGGAAATGTTGATATGAATTACTCTATTCAAAGCCTTTGTGTAGTCAATAAAGCAACGATGAAGATATTTGTTTACTTCTATAGAATGTTAAATTAATGTTATCAGCATATACACAACATTTACTGTCCCCTTTGCCTTCTAAACCCTGCATTGTTCTTCTCCTATTTCAGGTTGTACTTTCCTCCTAACTCTTTGCATGATAATTCTTAGCAAAATCTTCGTGATGTGACTCATTATGCTAATTGTTCGATGTTGATCACATTGCAAATCTCCTGATTTCTTTGGGATTACAGTACATTCAGGATCACATAATTCATGAGGTAAATCTCCAGTATCATATATTGGGTTCAACAGACTTGTGGCTTGATCTATCCCGTATTCTTCTAAAGCAATAATCTTCTCTGCTGTGTCGTTGTCTGAACCGGGGGGGGGGGGGGGGGGGGTGTGGGCCCTGCCAGTTTTCATGCCATTAAGAACATTAATCATTATGAACCTCCATTTTCAAAATTGATAGCCCTTCGTTATTATTTCGAAAATCATACTCGTCTTATATGTTGTCATCATTGACGCTTTTCATATAATCTGACCACACATGCAAAATCTGATCTTTTTGTATTGTGACTTTTTTTTTTTCTCCACCGTTTGCTTTTAGGCAGCCTGCTGATGCGAGTTTCTTTTATTATAAGCTCATGAATTCTAATGTGCATTAATTTGGTATTTTTACTGTTGTGTTGGTTTTAAATTCCTATGCAACTTTGATCAAGCCATGCTTCTTTTGCCACTTTACATAATGTTCTGACTTTTCTGTGAATTTCTTCATATTTGGCAGGATTAGTTTTGTTCTGTCTTCTTGTTTCCATTAGTTGTAAAATTTCTTCAGTCATCCATTTCTTACGACCCACATTCTTTAATTTGGGAATAGTTGTTTCTGCAGCCAACTGATTGAATTCTGCAACACTTCCCATTGATCTTCTACATCTTGAAATATGATCTCTACATCAGACAATACGTTCTTTATATCACTGTTAAAATTGTCTTGTATTTCTATGTTAATTTTCATTGTATGATCTATATCGTAGTACGTGTTTCCTGTTACATACTTGACTTTCTTTAACTTTACCCTCAATTACCTTTAATAATCAGTATGCGATCACTGTAATAGTAGTGCAAAAGACAAGCGACACACACACACACACAGACACACACACACACACTCACACACACACACACATCACAGACACACTCATACGCACACACACACGAATATATATATATATATATATATATATATATATATATATATATATATATATATATATATATATATATATATATATATATATATATATATCATCATCATCATCATCATCTTCCACTTGTGTTGTGAAGCGCCGTGGGGAGGAATAATTTGCGCTCCAGCGCCCGGTGGGCGGCACTGTATAGTGTCATTCCGTGTGATTGTACAATGTCTTTGATGTCTTCAATCCATGTTCTTCTGGGACATCCTCTTGGTCTCGTATTTAAAGTAGCCGTTGATGGTAGTTGATGTATATGTATATATATTGCAATAACACATATTATTTATGATAGAATACGTATTGTCACGAAAACAATTCTCTGTTTGCAGGATGTGATGTAAACGGGATATGTTATCCACCGGGAGAAACCTACTTCACAAACTGTTCCGTGTTGACCTGTCACAGGCTTGCGATAGAAGGCGAAAAACCCTATCAAGCTGTATTGAATATAACGGGTAAGTGACATGTGCGTTTCTTTCACAACTTTAGACACGTCACATGTCAAAACAAACCCCCCCCCCCCCGCCCAACCCCCACCCCACCCCAAAGAAACGTATACAATTCTAAAGATATGAGATACCGATTAATGTAACTGTGGAATTCGTATAACTTTATATAAACATGTGTTGCAGGAGTTCAGACATGTGCGTAGCGGGTCTAAATGCTTTGGGCAATAATAATAGATCCATTTCAGGCAATGAGTCTTGAGTTGATTGTAGTTATCGTTACATTCATTCATATAGATGTCTGAAGTAGAGGAGGCAGGAGAAGAAAAGAAAGAGAAGGAGGAGGAAAAGAAGAAGGAGCAGAAGAGGATAAAGAAGAGGGGGAGGAAGAAGAATAAGATGAAGAAGAAGAAGAAGAAGAAGAAGAAGAAGAAGAAGAAGAAGAAGAAGAAGAAGAAGAAGAAGAAGAAGAAGAAGAAGAAGAAGAAGAAGAAGAAGAAGAAGAAGATGAACGAATCAATGAACGAGAGAAGAAACTGTATTTTCAAATGGCTAAGAATTGGGCAAGAAGAAGCCGAAGAAGAAGATGCCTACTAGTAACAGGTATTTGCTTGTGAAGTAACGCAATTATGCAGCGCTTTTACAACCTCACTGTCATCTGCAAACCGCTGCAAAACTTCCCAAATGTTAATTCAAGCGTCCAAACAAGTAAAAGTGTGATGGCGCAAAGTTTGTTCTGTGTGTTTGATGTTTTAAGGTCTCACATTTTAGAGAAGTTGTAGAGTATGTAGTATATGAATTGCCGCCCTCCCTGGCCTAGCGGTTAGCGACTTTCTTTGTAATCCCGTTTATCCAAGTGGGCAAACACAGCTGCGCGAGAATCGGTAGCAGTTCTCGCCGAGCCCGTTACTTACGGGACATGTGAATGTATCTTGTCTTTCCTCACTCTTCAGTGCCTGTAGATCAAATTTTGTGTTTCTTGGAGAATATAATGGGGACGACCCGTTGCTGTGAAGTTGGAACCGTGACTAACTAACTAAGTAACTAAATTTCACGTTCTTTAAATGTATATGTAATTGTTTAAGAATAATCTACGGTCGCTGTAGCAGTCTGCGATTGGTATAGTTTTTGCGACTTTTAAAGCATTTCGAAATCTTCTGATGATGAGAATGTAATCAATCTGATTTCTGATCTTATGATCAGGACTCCTCCATGCCCATAATCTCCTTGAGTGCTGTCGATACCAGGTGTTTCCAATAATCAATTCATGCTCTTTTGCCCACTGTACAAGTCTGCAACATCTGTCATTATGTTCCCCTAGTCCAGGGGTGGGCAAACTTTTTGTCCGTAGGGCCACATTGACAAATGTAAAGCTATTGGAGGGCCGCATATATATTGTATCCACGATGCTTACGGCAACCAATCACAATAATAAATTATGACTTTTTTTATGGGTAATTAAATAGTATAAATAACTAATTATTGCAATTTTATTTTACTTATACACTTATTAATAAAAATGTTTTGCATATCCTTTACAGGACATCGCTGTCAACATCAACATCTTTCAGCTGATTGTTGATTTCTTGGCAAGATTACGCTCAGTTGTTTGCCATTGCTTTCTCAACTCAAACACCCCGTAAGTTACCGACGCGGTTAAACCTGCTACCAATTCTCGCCATCGTCACGTTACTCACGAGAGTATATGGGATGACAGAGAAAGTCGCTAACCCCACGGCCAGAGAGACCGGCTATACACTTATACATTATATTTTATAATACAATAATAATGGCTCGGAACGCTGAAGAAGAAGAAGAAGAAGAAGAAGAAGAAGAAGAAGAAGAAGAAGAAGAAGAAGAAGAAGAAGAAGAAGAAGAAGAAGAAGAAGAAGAAGAGGAAGAAGAAGAAGAAGAAGAAGAAGAACAAGAAGAAGAAGAAGAAGAAGAATACAACACACACACACACACACACACACACACACACACACACACACTATACTAAAATCGATAAATTCGCATTTTAGCATTTTATGAAGGTCAAGGACTCTTTACAAAAAGAGAAAATTAGAAATAAAGTTTATCAAAAAATGTTAAAACAATTATAATGGTACAACAAAGTCTGTAAAGCCAACAAAACAACTTAAAAACGAAGTACAAATTTTTATTTCTTAATGCCCTCGAGGACCGCATAATATCAGTTGACGGGCCGCATGCGGCCCAAAGGCCGTAGTTTGCCCACCACTGCCCTAGTCCATACTTGCCTACTATGCATCCGTCCTGTTGATTTCCAACTTTGGCATTCAAGTCACCCATAATGATATTTACTTCAGAATTCTTGCATTTCTTGAAGGCTTTCTCTTCATCATTAAAAAATACATAAAGGCTTTCATCACTACTGTCTGCTGTTGGTGCATAAACTTGGATTACGTTAACATCGAAAGGTCTCCCACTCAACTTCATCAGTAACACTCTGTCTGATACAGTCCAATATCCTTTGATCGATTTTGCTCTCTCTGTATCCATTATAATTGCTACTCATCGCTGTTGTTTCTCTCCACCAGAATAGATTATTCTATATTCATCAGATGTTATAATGCCCGTTCCTGTCCATCTGGTCTCACATATACCTAACAGGATAATATATATTCTTTTTAGTTCATTCTTAATGTTATCAAATTTTCCATCCCCACTCATAGTTCTTACATTTCAAGTTCCTACTTTCAATGTTGATATTCTTTTGCACTCAGTCACCTGATGACGGTCTGGTGTCACTTGGTGCACATGACTACCCCTACCGGGCGAGGCTGCTCCTATGGAGCACCCATCTACGCCGTTTCTCTGATTATCGATAAGACTGCAGTACATGATAATCTTGGCATCTGTAAAGAAGGTAGTTTGCCATTGCTTTCCTTCCTAGCAGTAACCATACTGGTCGGTGACCGTAGCCATTGTCTCCAAAAAAGAGATCCTCTGCCGACCGTCGTGAAGCTGGAGACCATAACCTACAAACTATCTGTTGGCTGCTCTTCAATTTTATCCACCACCTGCACCCATGGCTACACGTAACCCTGATCGGTGGGCTAAACGGGTACTCCACCTTGCCCAAGGGTGACTGTAGGCTAGCGGAGGGAAGGAGGCACCTTACCTCTCCTTTGATAGGGAATACCCCTAGAGGGGAAAACCCCGCTATTCTTCCCTGTATGTTATAAGTGCTGCAACTTAATGGCTTTCCCGTGTCCAATACATCATACAACAACAACTTTATTATTTATCAGCGGTCTTATCTTTTCAAGAACCATGTGTTTCTAATAATATTACAAGGCCTCCCGATCTCATGAGTAGTAAGATCACATACTTAGCTTTGCAGGATACAGGCGAAGAACATAAGTTTTCTTTTTACAAGTTACATACGTCATGTGCCATGCCGATAGGCATGGACGGTCATGATTCGCCATTTCACTCAATCACCAGAGTCGTGGATTAGTTCAGTGTTCCTGTCTCGACCATGCCAAGTTTTCAAGCCATCCATGTTTTTTCTTCTCTGTCGTCCCTATGTTATCTTTACCTCGATCTTGCCAGTTGTCACCAAGTTCTCTAATTTATTTCTTCTCATAACATGCCCAAAACATTGTGACTGTCCACGTCTAATCTCTCTAATCAGTTTACAATTTTCATTTGTTTGTTGTAGGATTTGGTCGTTGGTTTTTCTGACTGTCCATGGTATTCTTTGCATTCTCCTCAGACTTCACATTTCCACAGCCATCAGATGTTTTTCAGCTTGACTGCTCATTGTCCACGCTTCACATCCATACTGACGTACAGGCTCTATATCACCTCACCACTCTTTTTCTCATAGTAATTGACATCTTTTTATGGAAATTCAAAACAATGTTTTCCCGTAGTGAATTTGAATAACGAAGACACAAACAATAGATTGCACGATTTATTGCCTGGCATATTTCGCTGCATCTCGTCAGGTACATACTGCAGAAATCACACAACTTACGTGAAATTAACTAGATAAATCCTTCAAGTTGAAATATACACAATTTCGCACAGTAATGTCGATTGTCTACCACGGTAATTTTAAGCTGACTAACATGTCTTTCTGTTTACACAATTCTGGCTTGCGTTGATAGATCATAATTGCTTCTGCAAATTTTAACAAGCGAGTATTCTGTGTTCTAAACAAGCTAACCTTTCGAGGGGATGACGTAATGCAACGTCTACAAGAGCGGTTTACTACAGCAGTAGGTCGAACATTCTGTGCGGCAACTCCAGTCATTAGATGTAACACCGTACCCATTCCTACACCAACAGTCAAAGAGCCTGTTCCTCTGTACGCCACAAACAATTGTATTTACCAATTCACATGTAGATGCCAGGCCGTTTACATTGGCCGAACGGAGAGACAGCTTAACAAACGGGTGTCAGAACACATACCTCAATGGGTCAACAAGATACAACACACAGGAGATGATAGCCACGAGGAGCCGACACACCGGAAGCTCCCGGCGTCTTCAATCGGCAGGCACATTGTCGCCAGTCGCCATGTTGTGTCCAGAGAGACTGCATTTCGCGTGTTGTTTAGAACACAGAATACTCGCTTGTTAAAATTTGCAGAAGCAATTATGATCTATCAACGCAAGCCAGAATTGTGTAAACAGAAAGACATGTTAGTCAGCTTAAAATTACCGTGGTAGACAATCGACATTACTGTGCGAAATTGTGTATATTTCAACTTGAAGGATTTATCTAGTTAATTTCACGTAAGTTGTGTGATTTCTGCAGTATGTACCTGACGAGATGCAGCGAAATATGCCAGGCAATAAATCATGCAATCTATTGTTTGTGTCTTCGTTATTCAAAATCTTTTTATGGGTTAACGTGTTTTTCATCTTGGAATAGGCTGCATCCGTCATGGCAATTCTTGTTCCAATTTCTCCAAGGCATCTCTGTCACGACTGTTCCGATATAATTGTACCGATTGACTTGTTTAAGAATAGTCACATTTACCTTTATATTTTGCAATTTACAGACGTTAAAAATGCTACGGTAATCGAAAATCGCAAACAGCAGGCTTTTAGACAGCTGCCCTGGCAAAATTGTTTAGAAAGAAAACATAACCGCAGGTAGCTAACGTTGGTTACCGTTGATAGAAGCTGTCTAGATGAAGCAAGGTGTACACAAATGCATGCCGAAGTCGGACACACTGAACTTTGACCTGTTAACTAGGTATGATGCAATATCCTCCAAAAAAGGAATAAAGAAGAGAAGACGCTGCGTTATTTTCAACTGTGCTACACGAATGCAACACTGCTTGATTATGTGTTACGTTATACACGTACTTTATGGCAATGTGATCTGTACTCGTGTGTGTGTTTGTGTGTGTGTGTGTATGTGTGAGTGTGTGTGTGTGTGTTGTGTGTGTGTGTGTGAATCTATATCTATAAAACAAAGTGTATGTATGTAAATATATATGTAAATATATATGTATGTCCTTTATTTGTTCGCGAACGGCCCATCCGATTGAGATGAAATTTTCTACACGCCTTCCTTTCATTCCAGAGCTGTCAACTGTCATAGTTTTTTTTTCTTCTTCCTCCTCCTCCCTCCTCCCCCTCCCAAAATACGTACGTAAATATATGATGATGATGATGAAAGAATCCCCGAACCAAAACGCTAGGGAAAGGGAAGAAAATGACGTGACTACACAGAATCGTCACACGGCAATCATCATCATCAAGTGCCGTGCCGGCTGGCGTAGGCGTTCATGGCTCTCCGTAGATCTCAGTCTTTGGTTTTTTGGATCAACTCTGCTGCTGATATTCCTCCATGCCACGGCAATATCAATAAGAATTCATCTTTTTATGTGTAAGGAAGTTATCTACAGTCGTGTAGAAGGGAAGAACTAGACGAGTATGAATTCGGAATGGCGAACTCTCTCCTCCTCTCTTCTCCTCCCTCTACCTCCTCCCTCCACCCTTCTCCTCTTCCTCCTCCCTCTCATCCCTCTCCCTCCTCCCTCCTCCTTCTCCCTCTTCCTTCTCCCTCTTCCTCTCCCCTCCTCCTCCATCCTCCTCCCTCCTACTCCCTCCGCCTCCTCCCCCTCCTCCCTCATCTTCCCTCCTCCTCCCTCTCCCTCCTCATCCCTCCTGCTCCTCCTGCCTCCCTCCTCCTCCTGCCTCCTTCTCCCTCATCATCCTCCCTCCTCCTTCTCCCTTCTTCTCCCTCTTCCTCCTCCTACCTCCTCCTCCCTCTACCTCCTCCTCCTCCCTCCACCCTCCTCCTCCCTTCTCCTCCTCTTCCTCCTCCTCCTCCCTCTACCTCCTCCTCCCCCTACCTCTTTCCTCCTCCCTCCTCCTCCTCTTCCACCTCCCTTTCCTTCCTCCCCTCCTCATTCTCCCTCCTTCCTCTCCCTCCTTCCTCCTCCTCCTTCCTTCTTCTCCCTCTGCCTCCTCCCTCCTCCTCTCCCTCCTCCCTCCTCCTCCTTCTCCTCCTCCCTCCTTCTCCCTTCTTCTCCTCCTCTCCCTCCTCCTCCTCCTACCCTCTTCCTCTTCCCCTCCTCCCTCTCCCTCCTCCATCCTCCTCCTCCCTCTTCCTCCTCCTCCCTCTTTCTCCTCCTTCCTCTTCCTCCTCCTTCCTCCTCTTCCCTCTCCCTCCCTCTCCCTCCTCCATCCTCCTCCCTCTTCCTCCTCCTTCTTCCTCCTCCTTCCTTCTCCTCCCTCCTCCTCCCTCTTCCTCCTCCTCCTACCTCCTATCTCCTCCTCCTCTCTCCTCCTCCCTCCTCCCTTTTCCTCCCTCCTCCTCCTCCCTCTACCTCCTTCCTCCTCCTCTCGACTCTTCCTCCTACCCTCTTCCTCTTCCCCTCCCCCTCCTCCCTATCCCTCCTCCTCCCTTCACATTCCTCCTCCTCCCTCTTCCTCCTCCTCCCTCCTCCTCCTCATCCCTCCTTCTCCCTCCTCCTCCTCCTTCTTCCTTCCTCCTCCTCCTCCTCCCTCCTCCCCCTCCTCCTTCCTCCTCCTCCCACTCCTCCTCCTCACTCCTCCTCCCTCTCCTCCTCCTCACTCCTCCTCCTCCCTCCTCCTCCTCCCTCTACCTCCTCCTTCCTCCTCCCTTCACATTCCTCCTCCTCCCCCTCCTCCCTCCTCCTCATCCCTCCTCCTCCCTTCTCCTCCTCTTCCTCCTCCCTCTACCTCCTCCTCCCTTCACATTCCTCCTCCTCCCTCTTCCTCCTCCTCCCTCCTCCTCCTCATCCCTCCTTCTCCCTCCTCCTCCTTCTTCCTCCCTCCTCCTCCTCCTCCCTCCTCCCCTCCTCCCCCTCCTCCTCCCTCTCCTCCTTCTCACTCCTCCTCCTCCCTCCTCCTCCTCCCTCTACCTCCTCCCTCCTCCTCCCTTCACATTCCTCCTCCTCCCTCTTCCTCCGCCTCCCTCCTCCTCATCCCTCCTCCTCCCTCCTCCTCCTCTGTCCTCCTCCATCCTCCTCCTCCCTCCTCCTCATCACTCCTCCTCCCTCCTCCTCCTTCTTCCTCCCTCCTCCTCACTCCTCCCCTCCTCCTTCCTCCTCCTCCCTCTCCGCCTCCTCCCTCCTCCTCCTCCCTCCTCCTCCCTCTACCTCCTCCTCCTCCCTCCTCCTCCCTCTACCTCCTCCCCCCTCTTCCCTTCACATTCCTCCTCCTCCCTCTTCCTCCTCCTCCCTCCTCCTCCTCTCTCCGCCTCCCTCCTCCTCCTCCCTCTACCTCCTCCCTCCTCCTCCCTTCACATTCCTCCTCCTCCCTCCTCCTCCTCCCCTCCTCCTCTTCCCTCCTCCTCCTCCCCCTCCTTCTCCTCCTTCTCCCTCCTCCTTCTCCCTCTTCCTCCTCCCTCTTCCTTCTCCCTCCGCCTCCTCCCTCCTCCTACTCTCTCCTCCTCCCTCCTCCTCCCTGTCCCTCCTCCTCCCTCTCCTCCTCCTGCTCCCTTCTCCTCCTGCGTTCTCCTCCTCCCTCCTTCTCCCTCCTCCTCCCTCTTCCTCCTCCCTCCTCCTCGCCTCCACCTCCACCCTACTCCTCCCTCCTCCTCCCTCCTATTCCTCCCTACTCCTCCTGTCTCCTCCCTCCTCCTCCCTCCTCTTCCCTCCTCCACCTCCCTCTTCCTCCTCCCTCCTACATTTACCCAAGACAGACAGACAGTCAGACAGATAGTCGGGAACGGGATCTTATATGACTACTTATATAATTTAAATGAGATGCTCTCCACCATGGGCTGGGCCGGGTCAGACAAACAGACAGATAGATAGATAGATAGATAGATAGATAGACAGACAGACAGACAGACAGACAGACAGACAGACAGACAGACAGACAGACAGACAGACAGACAGACAGTCGGGAACGGGAACTTATATGACTACTTATATGAATTAAATTAGATGCTCCCCACCAGGAGTTGGGCGATGCCGGGCCGGGTCAGACAGACAGACAGATAGATAGTCGGAACGGGAACTTATATGACTACTTATATGAATTAAATTAGATGCTCCCCATCAGGGTCTGGGCGAAGACGGGCCGGGTCAGACAGACAGACAGACAGACAGACAGACAGACAGACAGACAGACAGACAGACAGACAGATAGTCGGTAACGGGAACGAGAACTTATATGACTACTTATATGAATTAAATGAGATGCTCCCCACCAGAGTCTGGGCGGAGCCGGGCCGGGTCAGCTAGTTAATTCATAAAAGTGAGTCACATCTGCAACACGAATAACTTGCCTGATTGTCTCACAAGAAGAATCAAATCATATCTCCACATTGTTTCTCATTTTTCCATTTTCTGCATTCTCCTTCTTCTTCTTATAGTTCATCCGCGTTGCGTTGGTGATCATGTCTCTCAACAACATTCTGTTTCATATACTGCCAATTAACCCTGATACATTTATATCTCCATGCCACGATGTCAAAATGTCCAACGTTTTCTCTGTTGTTATCCTCCAGCCTTTCCATCAAATTACCCGTTGTTACGATTTACTCCACCTTTCCCTTCTTGTGACGCCCAAAAAAAAAAAAAAATTAAAAACTTAAAGATGTAAAAGAAAAACTGATTGTCCTTTTCCGATGCATGTAACCAGTTCTCCCTGTCAGATAACGCCTTTTCAGATATGTTCACTATTCTTTTCACACGTCCCCGGTGTTCGCATCATTATTCTACTAAACCACATCTCGGAAGCCACGACAACATTCCTCTTGAGTCTTATATATCCACGATTTCTTCGATACACGAGGACTGGCTCAATACTGCTCAGTAGTCTTATATATCCACGATTACTTCGATACACTAGGACTGGCTCAATACTGCTCAGTAGTGCGCTTTTCCTCACCTCGTTTGACACAGGTATATTTCATGAAATGTTCTTCATCTTGTGAACTGTGCTATTTGGTTTTTTCTTTATTTAACTTCCTTAATGCACCTTCCATCTGCTGCTATTAAAACAACTTAATACAATAATACATGACTGGTTTCTGTACCATGCAATAATGTTTTTGACACTTGATGATGATGATGATGATGATGACTTACAAACTAAGTTAATTCAGCTGTATATGTGACATTTAGGTTGCCAAGTTGAGGAAACATGTCTTCCGGAGGGTTCCGCCCACTATACGAACAACTGCGAACTCTATGTCTGTGAAAGAACATCTGAACTCAACGTGACCCTTGTATTTCAGAACAAAAGTATGTCGGAGTGTGTGTTTTTATACAACATCAAAACATCATCTTCAACACATTATGAAGAATGAAAAACTAGCTCGCCTTAACGACGATGTTTCCACACATAATATATCAGTGTGTCTGCTTATATCTTCGATATCGTCATGTATCTATTCTCGTTGTTTACTTCTGTATTATTCGCGACACATTTTCCTGTTGTTACTTTGTGGTCGTGTGTTTATCTTCTCATAATAAGCCAAAATGTTGAACTCCTCTTGTTTGTATGTGTGTATAATCTTATTTGTGTCTAAGCCTCTTTCACATCATTTAGATTTCGCATTTTGGCTGTGTAGCGTGGCCTTTGAAAGAGAGAGAAACACCACGTATAAATTTGTAAACAAAGAGACTGATAATTTGTGAAAGTTTACCCACTAAAAGAAGAGAAAACAGAGTCATCTCGTTTGGTTCTATATGGTATAAATACCGGTACCAGTGAAAATCTACTCTCCTTACAGTGTAGCAGGAAACAGGAAGTTACATTCTGGAAGCTGTAAACAAGATACTAGACAGCAGGCTTAATTATCCCCGCTACACTACTCCTGCATAGACAATGAACCTCCAGTAACTCGCTGGTACAACATATAGCAGTAAGGATGATGTGGGTTGCCTTTTATCTATGGTTGATTCTCAGGATAGTATCTGGCAACGACAATTATGGATATCTACCGACCCCCGGTTCCTTGAGCGAGGCATCCACAACATCTCCTTCTAACTATGAACATCTACATAGAGGTAACGGTCTTTAGAAGACAGCGGATCTCTGTTGGTGAGTGATATTAACTTCAGGTGTTTGGTGATTTTATAGCTATGAACATCTATATAGAGGTAACGGTCTTTAGAAGATGCGGATCTCTGTTGGTGAGTGATATTAACTTCAGGTGTTTGGTGATTTTCTCTCATAGTCGGAAACTCCAAAAATTAGTTGTGCACATTTCTCTGCAACACAGCGTTGTCTGATTGCTATTTGATTTTTCGCCATTGCTTGCTCTGTGCAATTTTCAGATCACAGAGGTTCTCTTACCTGAATTGACAGAGGTGACACTTTGTATTTTTTTTCCTTCAAATATTTGGGAAAAATCTAGAATCTATTATGGCTGAAACGGCTATGCTACGGGCGCAATATGTCGATGTATGCAGGCAATGAGGGTTAAAGGGTATAGAGCTCGCGAAGTACGTCTCTGACGAATTCGATCGACATGAGCGTTTACTGGCCGAGACAACACAGAAAGTGAAATACAGTGAGGGTTAAATAATTAATAAAGAGAGGGAAAGCCGGATGTCTTTGGAATTGGAGGATAAGAAGCTGCAGGCTGAGATGGATAATAGAGAGAAAGAGAGGCAACATCAGTTGGAGATCAGGCGCATGGATGCTGAGTTGGAGCTGAGGAGACTGGAAAGTGGTGTTCCTCCCACCCCATGCGTTTCCACACGCAGGCCAACTACAGACATACAGACAGAGGAAAGCTGTCATCGCACAGGAGCCATGGCATTTCCTTTAGAACCATATGATAAGAACGTTGAGGGAATTGAAAATTATCTTTCCCAGTTCGAACTTATGTGTGTTACCTGTGGGCTTGATGAATCTAGATTGTCAGTGAAGTTGTCCCAGGGCCTGAGAAAGACCTCCTTTGACATTTTCTCAAAACTTAGTCATGAGGAACAACAGGATTACGCTACTCTCAAAAGAGCTTTATTAACTCAGTACGAGGTTGAGTCTGAAAACTATAAAAGGAAATTTAGATCAACTAAGAAGGTGCCTGGGGAAAGCTACGGTCAATTGGTAGAAAGATTAAAATCATATCTGCACAAATGGGCAGAGATGGGATAGTTTGAGGAATCATTTGAAGGACTCCGAGTGATGGTTTTGATTGACCAAATAAAGGGGAAAAAAATGTCATCAGAACTTCGGGCCTTCTTGACACAGCATGGGGTTGATCGACTTGAGGAGATTATTCTTTTGGCAGAGAGATGGGAGAAATCTCAGAAGGAGGTGGGAAGTAAGAGTCGGACGACCACAGCTTCTCCCTATGACACATCACTCAAGACCAAAGAAACAGAAAGAACCAACCTCAATAAGACGTTTAGGAAATCTGCGAGCACCAGTCTATCTTATATGCAGCCTACCAAGAGAAGTGGGAAGGAATACTGTACCCATTGCAGGAAGGTAGGGCTTCACACAGCTGATTGTCGCAAAAAACCTCCTAGCCTTTACGCAGTTGCATGTCTGACTCGCCGGAGGGAACGAAAGGTGAGCACTAGTGAAACGTCTACCGTGACAACTCATGAAGACACCAATCTCAAAATACCGGTAGTGGAATTCATCTTGATAAATGGATACCCCGCCATTTGCTTATACGATACAGATCTAAATTATGACTGCATCGTAGCAACATTCTTAGTTCAGCCAGAACAGTTGACTGTGTGTGTGTGTGTGAACTAAATACTTAGATATAATATCCCAGGCAACATTTACAATATATATATGTATATATATGTATATATATATATATATATATATATATATATATATATATATATATATATATATATATACCCCACAGGCAACCAGTCCGGCTTTCATTTCCGGCTGAATGGAGAAAATGTATTATCATCTAGCCCATGCCATCAAGGTCCGTGTGACTGAAGTATAATGTCATATCACCTGATTTTGTCGGGCGTCTTCCTCCGGGTTCAGACTGGACCATTTCCAGGACTTTTCCACAAACACGTCTGTCTAAGATAGGTTGATGACTTTCTTTCTAGGTCTTGATGAATCTTGAATACAAAGTCTCTGGTGCGAATCCCTAAAATCAGAAGTTTAACTGCGGGTGTCTTGCACCATCATCTCTGGAACCCTTCATAGTCACACAGTTTATCAACTTTAAACTGCACTAGTTATATTACAGTTCACTCCAAGATAACTGCAGTTCTAGGTGACTGCTGACACAGACGCCATCTGTGTGGTGATAGTGTCCTGCTTCCCAACACAGTTTATGGATATTAATGACAACCGCCGTCTGGTGGCTGAAGGATTTAAGCAGGCTAGAACAGCATCTACCAGGAGGCCCAAATCAACAACACCGTCTGAAAAGAAGCTGGTATTAGCTTGTACAGTCCCGGTCGCCGAGGCAGACTCTGGACATCTGGAACCCTTTCATACAAGAACCCATTCTTTCTCACTCACTTCGCTCACCCTTGTCTCTTATACATAAATGTCAGGTCTCATGTCTGTTGGGACTCTTTATGTCCGTTCGACGTATTTTAAGTCCTAGAATACTTATATGTTCGGTGTTCTACTGAAGAGGTGTAACCTTCTCACCAGAATAACCCTCCTCAGTATAATCACAAGATTCCCCCTTTCTGCTGGTCCTTATCACCATGTAGAAGAGAAAATGTGTTTGTTGATACATGTTCCTTCTCTGCATGTACAAGGTTGTGTGTTATTTCATAACCCATTCCTTAACCCTGCCCTTGAGGTGTTAATGTAAATTTACTGGCTCTTCTGCTCCCAAGGGAGCTGTGTTAGGATATTCACCATGTAATCCCGATGCCTTTCATTAACCCTTCCGTTAAGAAGTTAATGCAGAATAAAAGGTTCCTCTGCTCCCAGTGGAGCGACATCAGGTTAATAATTAAGTAAGGTATCATATAATTATAAAGTCTAGATGGTGCCGATGCTCCTCCGAGAGCAATAGTATAATAAAATTCCCAGTCTGGCCATGGAAAGAATAAAAACCAGAAGTGCCGAAGCTAATTAAGGAGCTAAACAAATTATACTTGGTACATTGCATCATTTGTTATAAGTTTGTGGGTAAACTCTCATGCTCCGACACGATCTTACAGAAGCATAATAGCCCTAGTGTAGCCTCCCATTATATTCAGATATAGAAAGCAGTCAGGTTTCCCAAATACATTCCTTCATTATATTCGATATCGCAGCACACTTAACAAAGAAGTTTTGCCCGTGTCGATACACCGCAAGGAACGCCCTCTAGATAAGAATTATGATGGTTTACCTATAAAGAATATATTCTAATTAAAGCTTATTTCCTTACGCTCATAATGAAACTCTAATAATATAGTCTCTAATAATATAGATTGATTGAAGATATTAATTGACAAAAGTTTGAAAATATTCACGCCTAGCATCAGCTCTAGCGCTCAAAAGAACAAGCCTTTTCCCCCTTTATTAGTTATGCAAGTATTGACCTCCTCTCGTCAAGTTCAGTTGTTAAATCGAATAGTTAACTTAACACAGTGTGTAAGCAAATCTAACAACTAAATACCTTATCTGACTGAAACGACATCCTGATCCATGAATCTTTAGGCTGTAGATGGTCTTTAAAACACGAAATAAATACACATGGTCTTGTTGCTGCCACCAGGTCATGAAGTGTCTACTTAATAGTCAAGAACTCATTTTGTTTATAAGAAAAGAAAGGAAATTTAGTTTCTAGAAAATACTAGACGCGAACCTCATGAAGGGATTTCGCGTCTATTAATAGCGAGCGGTTCCTCCGCTATGTGAACTAGGTCACATGAGAGAATCACAGATGACGGTTTTCGCGATACTACACAACGATACACACACACACACACACACACACACGCGCGCGCGCGCGCACTACTTAAAAGAACTTTCGTCCTCACTCAGTTTGACTCACAAGCTAAACTATGGATTAGAAAGGCAATGAACTTAAAGTTTACATAGTTTTTAATCATTTCTGATACAGATATGACTATTTAGTAAAATCATAAGTTAATCCCAACGGGTGAAAGAACACACAATATATAAAAGAGTATAACACATTTTAAGATTGTCCTAGAGCTCTTTAGCATGCAAACTCTTTAAGTAGTCATTTATAATCTTTGGACTGGTAGCGTGGCAGTGTTGGATCTGAAACGTAGATTTGGTGCTCAGTTTCTCAGTGAGTTTCCTTCGATGAATGTCTGAAGTTTCCTCAACGTCAAAGATGGCTGTACATGTTACTTCACTGCTCTTCGTCTCGTTGATTTACTGTGCTCTTTATACAATTTGAATGACTGTTAATGAAATACTCAGGAGACGTCTATTGTGGATTTGCGTATAATATCAATGACGCTTTAAGTTGTTAGGCAGTGTTTATGCTGCGCTAGTAATTAATAATATATGTGGCAGTTCCTCTAACTCAGAGGTTCTCAACCTTTTTTGGCCCATGCCCCCCCCCCCTTTCATCATATTTTCAGAACGTAATCCACCCCCCCTTTCGTATTTCCTCCCTAAATATTCCCCCTGCCTCTACACAGTATACGTAAAAATGGAGGCTACATTTAATATCACATACTAAAACAAGTCTGGACGTCTACATAAAACGTGTTTTGCGAGTCTACTTACTTTATAAAATAAATTCAGAAGGATGAGACTTACAGAACCGTAAAGAACGAAGTGAAAAACAATATCCAGTAATCGGTTCTTGTATTAATGCAATCTTGAAATAATCTTAATTTCCCTCCCCCTCCCTTGGAGACCCTAAAATCCCCCCCCCCCCCCTGGAGGTTGAGAACCACTGCTCTAACTGTTTCGAACATATCATTGTCTCTGAATTTCAGTCGTATTAAACATCTGGCGAGCGGTAGTTTGAGAAGGACTCTCTCGTACCTATCCTAGCCCTACTGCTAACAATCATCATACTTTCTATGTGAATGGCTCTATACTGACATGTCTCTAAATGTTAATCTTACTGGTTATATAGTGATAAGACAGGACGTGAATCACAATCCTAAGAAGCCAGAACCGATGATCATTAAGAGTTAATCAAGAGACGCAATGATTTTATTGTATAGCAGTGAAATAATAATACTCAAGAACTATCATGATTATACTGCTGCGGTTTGACCTAATGATAATCAAGAAATTCACATATTAAAGTAAAGTTGATCACTGGGAATGGCGCCGACACTCAATGTGATTGAAGTTCACACATGGCTCATGCTAACCTCGCAATCTGTAGATTTAAGGCAACTCCAGAAAATAATGTATCGCTCCTAGGGAAGCATCCGTCAGATCACAAAGAATCCTAGTATTACAAGTTTATATTGTTACAGGACCCAATCAATAACTGAAATATGTCTTATCCCGTCTTCTAATGCAGGCTTCAAAACATGAATTGCAGAAAATGTCAGTACGCATAATCTCTCTTAAGCCTGAGCTATATAATGCATAATATACATAAATATTGTACATTAATTCATGTCTGATGGGTAATAAATTAGTCTGATCTAGCCTGCTAGATAACTATTCTTCGATTCCTTTGTGGCTTTTGAGAATTACTATGGTACATCACTATGTCCAAGCATGGGGAAGCTTTTTCTTAGAATCAACACAAATAGTATGCATGTCATAACGTACAAAGAACATACAATTGCATCAAATGTTTGACAACTTACCCCTGTCAAGAGATCTGGCTCTATTATATACAACTGACAGACACTATTAAGTTTACCAAAAGTTATTTTAAAATAACTACTGCGATTAATTGAAATATTGACATGTCCTAACTCGGACTATTCTCAAAGTACGCCAACCTGGTCGGACTGAGATCAGCAAAGTAAGGTCGGATGACGGTTGAGGGGTCCTCAGGTAAGCACTGCCGGACGTATTTTGCGAAACTATGCGTTTTGATATGTCGGCTGGCTTTCTGGCCATTAGGCATCCCGCTTTAATCCTGGATCAAATGTATTATCTTATACACAAGTATTATTTCACACACATTTTAGTTCATACATAACTAAGTACATTAAAACACCTTGCTTATTTTAAGCAAAGGATAAGGACTCCTACGTATGCTATCACAGATGCCCCCGATTGAAAAAAAAAAGTACGAGCATCGAAAGTTTCAGGTTACTTGAAAGTATTCTCGTTTGCTAGCTTTTGGTCTAGCTCTGGGGTGTATCTTATGATGCACACTGGGCATCACCGTCTGTTGAGAGATGCCCACTAAAGAAATTAGCCCCAAGATTAAACTTTCCGTGGATATATTCTACCGTGTATGCATATGGCTGTAATAATAATAACAACCAGCGTATCAACCTTGTGTTAAGCTTCTTGAAGGAAGCCACAACATCAAAGGTTTATTATCATTTTGTACCTTGAACCTGATAACATACAGAAAGGGATGGAACTTATGGATAGCGCAGCTAAGAGATAAACATCCTTTCTAGATATTAAAACAATTATTTTCTGTTATATGTAATTTCCTATTGGTGTGTGCTGCAGGGGAAAACATATCTACATTCTCGCGAATTTCCTGCTGACAAAACGCTCCAATTCCGACGTTGATCGCATCCGTTCTCAAAGTGATCGGTCCAGAGAAGTCCGATAACTGAAGAATAGGCAACGCTGTCAGTCTGTCTTTCGGCGTGAAGTAAGACTCTTCACAAGCTGCCATACACTTAAATTGAATAGGTGCACCTTTTTATGTCATCCTTTAAGGGCGCAGCAAAAGCTTTACAGATTTTAAAGAACTTATGTTAAAACCACTCATTGGCACGACATATCTAATGTTTCTAAGTGCTTGGACGGGTTGCCTTCAACAGTTTATCTACGTTCTCTTGCTACGGGCACATGTGCTCTCGGATTACCGTGTGATCCAGAATTTTAATCTGTCGGAAGGCAGGTTGGCTATGCACAGACTGTAAGACCTGTCTCAGCCAATCTGCCCAACAGTCTAACAATTGAATGTAGGTGTTCCCCATAACTATCTAAGCCGGTGAGGATGTCATCTATACATCTTGTTATGGAAGGATCTTGTGATGAATCGAGTAGCATCCCCGTGATTCGGGTGAACACGTCAGGAGCGTTACTCAGCCCGAACGAAAGTACATTAAATGCATAATGGCCATCAGCTGCGCTGAAGGCCACGTATGATCTGATTTCCTTTTTAACTGGTATGTGGTAATACCCTTTACTCATGTCTTTTTCTGAAAAGATGTTCACATCGTTTAAATTGGCAACCAATAGTACCTGGTCTAGCAAATGTTCAGCCTGAAATTCAGTACCTCCATTTAGTTGGTGATAATCAATACATAACTATGTTCACCACTCGGATTTCTCAGTAATACTACACTAGCACAATATGGCGATTCTTAGAATGAAATCATCCATTCTTTTAGTAAGTTGTTAATTTCTGCTGCAAAGCCTCTTGATTCACACATAGTATCGGATACTATCGTTGGCGAACTGGTTCCACACTATTTAGCTTCATGCCAAATTCCACTAACTATGTTCGATCCGGCCTATCCGTTAGCACTGGGGTGTGACATGTTAGAATTTGTTTCAGCCGCACAAAATTAGACGTTTCCAAGTCTGGATTGATGAGAACATATAACATTGCCCCCTGAAGATTTAATAAGTATTCGACCAGTCTGCTCTACACTATACCTCAATTGCCACCGATTGCTGCACAGATGGGTCTGATACTCTCTCAGAATACTTTCTGAGCATGTTTCTGAGCATCTTGTGTTTCCCTCTAATAGAAATGTTATAGTTGGTTCCAGATACTTTTTCTATAATAATACATGATCAAGGCCAGCCAATTTCAAGTTTGCTTCAACCTGAAGTAATAAAAATAAAGCTGTATCTCTTACCTCCAGAGATCTATCTTTATTATTTTTGTTGTAGTAAGAAGCATGTTTACTCCTGGATTTTTTTAACGTTGGAATTTGCCAATTTCCACCCCATCTTCAGTTTCCGTTTCAACTGTGCACTAGGAGGCAGTGACAGTTTTGTCAGCTCCTTCCTTAGTCCAGGTCCTCATCAAGGCTTCTAAATTCCCCTTTATCGGCCGTCTAAACAGGAAAGTTGCTGGCGGAAGACCCGGGGAAGCATGAACTATATCCAGATAAGCATATAATGCTCCTACTCTGCCAACTTCCGTAGGATCGACTTGAGGGTCCCTTTAAATCTCTCTACCCGTTCTGTTGCCTGAGAGTTGTATGGAAATATATGGATATGGCCCGTCCAAAATGTGCGAAGGACTCCCTTTTATCCACCAATGTAAGAATGAAAGCATTTCCCCGTGTAGACCGGGGAAGTGGACCATCAATGTCTACTACCACTCACTCAAAAGGCGTACTCAACACGTGCATTTCGCTAAGAGTTACTGGAACAGCTCAGTGTTTTATTGAGACCAGTTGACACTCTCGGCAAGATTTAACATATCTTTGGATATTTACCGTCACCCCTGGCCATACATAGTGGCATGTTATACGCTGAGTTGTTGCACCATCTCTCATATTATCACTACATAAAATTGTGGACCCATATGTAAAATGTGATCTCGTAACGGTGTTGTAACACCAAGATGTCCGTAGTTGTGATCCTATGTTCCCTTACGACGGTACAACAGCTTGTTTTGCATATGGAAATCACATTCATGAGGAGTATCGCGTGCTTTGTGTAATTAACCAAATCAATGTTTCAAGGTGGCATCCTCAGCATCCTCAGCATATGCAGATATAATTTCCCCAGGTAAGAGATTTAGTGGAAGAGCTGGCTCGCCCGATACTGTGGCCTGATTCTAGTCTCCACTACTACAACAATTACAGGTGATGTTGGTTCCCCAAATGAACACACCGACACCCCATCATGAATGGGTGTATTGGATCTGTCATCACTTCTGCAGAGATTGTCCATGTGACATACTTGGTCGCCACATACAGCTTGACAGTTTGTACTTCCATTGCCTCAGAGATTATGGTAGGGACTTAGAATTTAATAGTCTTGTCTGTGAGCTAATCTGGTCTCACCAAATGCTCAGCTATGACAGCGTCATACCGGAGTCAAGCATGGTGTATACATTATGCAAGCCTCCGCTTGACTGTAATAGTCGTGACTACAAAAGGACAAGTGTTGCTAACAGAGTCCTTATTTTGTTGGGCTCCAGATCCCGTAAGCATGCACGTAATGTAGTGAGTTTAAGGTTTTGCTTTTGCAGACACTATTCTGGTGATCATTAGTCCTGCAATTATTGCAAAATTGTTTCTTCCATTCATTACTGTGTATTTGCGGCTTTTGAGACATTGGTCTGCTATAACCATGATTATGATGGGGACCAGCAGTTTATCCTCTGCTGTCCTTACCTTTAGAGATATTATTATTATCATCGTTCTGTTGTTGTTTCTTTTCGTATTTGACAATTATTGGCAGCTTTTGTTGAACTCACTTCTCCATGATCAGTCCGATAACTGTCAGATGATCAGACAATTTCCTATAGTGTAGCACCACCATTTACTGCCACAATAGTATGCATGGTCTTAGGCATGGTCTCCCCCATCTGCTTAGCCAGCGTAATCACATTTAGCCCACCATAGGTCACATCGTATTCACTCAGTCTAACCCACTTTGTAAAATACGTGTTTAAGCAAGATACTGATCAGAGCTGCCAGGTCGACTCAGTCCTAAATGGGTGTCTGGAAACGTACGGTGGTAACGACAGAGGGCAGCGAGATGCCGACCACAGTATCAATCAACGAGAAAATACAACAGCCAGAGAGATTCATCCCAAAAATCAACCAATATTCAAGATGTCAGAAGGCCGGCCACAGCAGAAGAGCATGTCACAATAAGACGAAAATATGCCGGTACTGCGCGATCACTACGCCTTCAAGGAATGTCCACTGGCCAAGCTGGACACGGACTTCTGAGCACTCATGTCAATACTACATAGATGACGGAGAGATCGTCCCGTGACTGACTACAGAGGAAGACATCGAAAGACAACAGACACTCAGACTCGAAAAAAAACAAAAGTGTAAGGAGGAAAATGAAACCATCGAAAAGCGTCTACGTGCAATACACAAAAAGGAGACAAAACAAAAAAATAAAATAAATAAAAAGTCCTTTTAAGGACTGCAACTGCCAGGAACCTGCACCAAAAAAGAAAACTACAAGAGTAAACATACACAAAGGACAGCCGCCGACTGATCCCCTTGCTGACGTCAAAGACACAAACGCTACATAACCAGTCCGAGATAGGACTAACTTGTAAGAGCGCACAAGACAAGAATTAGGGTGAATGAACCCACACAAACCACGGATCTCAACAATAACCACAGCTGAGGAAGCAGGTTGAACGAGGCCGAATTTGGAATTTTTGTTTTGAAAAATTGGAATTGGAATGAGGTTAACGCATACAATTTTAATAAGATATTTTTGAGAAAGTCAAATTCTGTCTCATGACCGGGGGATAATTGTGCATATACCCCAAACGCCGTTTTTCCTAGACCTTGAGCAATTTCAAAGTCCATCTGTCGTTGGGGAGACTAAAGGCTTCGACCGTTAAAACATACTTCTCAAGATGTGCGTCCATTTCCTCGGTCTTTTCCTGAAACAGTAGCAGAAGAAAGCTCATAGATTCTACCGTTATAGTCTGGATTGGTTTATTGTCCACGCTGTGGTTGGAGAACTTACACTGCTGAATCTGTAAGTGTCTGTGTTTTATAACACAAGGTTTCGCACTTTCAATTGGTGTTGTCTCCTCTTACTCTAGTGAGCTTGTTTACTCTCTTCAAGTTTGATACTCTCTCTGGATTCTAATTCAACCATCTGGTTTCTTTCTCCTTTGGCTAGTCCACTTTCTTTTCTTTTTCCCCCCTTTTTTGGGGTGGGGGGGGGGGGGGGGGGTTAGGGGTCTCTTTCCTAGAATATCTCCATTTGTTCCATCCCCAATTCTCTTGTGGCGTCCTGGGTATATCTTTTCAAATCATCTCCCGAATATCTGATCTGAGTAACTTTCTTATTGCACTCAGCTATTGTGGGTTGCCTTTCGTAGGACATGGTGACATAGTTTTCGGAGGGTATTACGCTGAAAACCTGAAAATGTGTGTGTGTATATATATATATATATATATATATATATATATATATATATATATATATATATATATATATATATATATATATATATATATATATATATATATATATACACACACACACACACACACACACACAAAAGTCAACATAAAATTATTTACCTCATTTGCACAGTGATACCTGAAATGCAATAAATCAGTCAGTCACTGCAATATAATACTTAATGCTTAATTAAGACAATACAACAATTACCATTACAGTGGCACAGGAAATAGGAAGGTAAAGTTGGAAGCTGTAAAGAAGATACTAAACAGCAGGCTTAATTATTTCGGCTACACTACACTTGCTAGCCTACGGAACACCCTTGGTCAAGGTAGAGTACCCGTTTGGCCCCCCGATCAGGGTTACATGTAGCCATGGGTGCAGGTAGTGGATGAAGTTGAAGAGCAGCCGACAGATAGTTGTAGGTATGGTCTCCAGCTTCACGACGGTAGGCAGAGGATGTCCTTTTTGGGAGACAATGGCTACGGTCATCGACCAGTATGGTCACTGCTAGGAGGGAAAGCAATGGCAAACTACCTTCTTTACAGATGCCAAGAATATCGTGTACTGCAGTCTTATTGATAATCTGAGAAACGGCGTAAATGGGTGCTCCATAGGAGTAGCCTCGCCCGGTAGGGGTAGTCATGTGCACCAGTTGACTCCAGACCGTCATCAGGCGACTGAGTGCAAAAGAATATCAACATTGAAAGTAGGAACTTGGAATGTAAGAACTATGAGTGGGGATGGGAAATTTGATAACATTAAGAATGAAATGAGAAGATTAAATATTAACCTGTTAGGTGTATGTGAGACCAGATGGACAGGAATGGGAATTATGACATCTGAGGAATATAGAATAATCTATTCTGGTGGAGAGAAACAACAGCGAGGAGTAACAATTATAATGGATACAGAGAGAGCAAAATCGATCAAAGGATATTGGACTGTATCAGACAGAGTGTTACTGGTGAAGTTGAGTGGAAGACCTTTTGATGTCAACGTCATACAAGTTTGTGCACCAACAGTTGACAGTAGTGATGACAGCATTGATGAATTTTATAGTGATTTAGAGAAAGCCTTCAAAATATGCAAGAATTCTGAAGTAACTTTCATAATGGGTAACTTTAATGCCAAATTTGGAAATCAACAGGACGGATGCATAGTAGGCAACTATGGACTAGGGGAACAAAATGAAAGAGGTTACAGACTAGTACAGTGGGCAAAAGAGCAAGATTTGATTCTTGGAAACACCTGGTTTCAACAGCACCCAAGGAGATTATGGACATGGAGGATTCCTGATCATATGATTAAAAATCAGATTGATTACATCCTCATCAACAGAAGATTTCGAAATGCCTTAAAAGTCGCAAAAACTATACCAATCGCAGACTGCTACAGTGACCATAGATTAATCTTAAGCAATTTACATATAAAATTAAAGAAAGTGAAAATATTCACCAAGAAACACACAATTTGATCTACAAGCACTGAAGAGTGAGGAAATAAAAGATAAATTCAACGTAGAGGTAAAAAACAGATTTGATGCATTGTCCGATATGGAAATATTATTTCAAGATGTCAATGACCAATGGGAAATGTTAAAGAAATCAGTCAACAAAGCTGCAGAAACAACCATTCCAAAAGTAAAGATAATAGGACGCAAGAAATGGATGCGGAAGACATCTTAAAACTCATGGAAGTAAGAAAGAAATAACAACAATAACAAGGACAAATATGAAGAGATTCATCGGAAAATTAGGAAGCTATGCAATGAGGCAAAAGAAACATGACTTGAGGAAAATTGCAAGGAAATTGAACACCAACACAATACCCGGGATACACAAATAAATGCACAAAAGAATTAATGACATCACTAACAAAAGAACACATACATCAACGGGTTGCGTAAAAACCAAAGATGGCAAAATCATAATAAAAAAAAGATAAGATTTTACATGCGTGGTCAGATTATGTGAAAGACCTTTATGATGATACAAGAGAAGAACAATATGATCATCGGAATAATAATAAAGGACCATCAATTTTGAAGATAGAGGTTCAGAATGTTCTTAACCATATGAAAACTGGCAAGACCCCGGGTACAGATAACATCACAGTAGAAATGATCAATGCCTTAGAAGAATATGGAACTGACCAAATCACCAGGCTGCTGAACGCAATATACGATACTGGGGATATACCTCCTGAATTATGTAATTCTATATTTATTGCAATCCCGAAGAAATCTGGATCCATGGAATGCGATCAACATAGAACAATTAGTATAATGAGCCACATCACAAAGATTCTGCTGAGAACTATCATGCAAACAGTTAGGAAGAAAATACAACCCGAAATAGGAGAAGAACAATGTGGGTTTGTAGAAGGCAAGGGCACAGTAAATGCTGTGTATATACTGAGAACAGTAATTGAGCGTTCTATAGAAGTAAACAAAGATCTACACCTTTGCTTTATTGACTACACAAAGGCTTTCGATAAAGTGAGACATGTTGACATGATAAGGATGCTTAAAGATCTACAAATTGATGGAAAGGACCTTAGACTTGTAAAGAACATATATTGGAAACAGCAAGCTGCCATAAGAATTGATAACGATGTAGGTCAATATCAGCCTATTAAAAGAGGTGTGAGACAGGGATGTGTAATGTCTCCAGATCTTTTTTCCCTGTACAGTGAATATATATTTAGAAATATAGAAGATATGGAAGGAATCAACATTGGGGGACGATACATCAATAACATTAGATATACAGATGTTACAGTGTTGATTGCAGACAATGAACAAGACCTGCAAAATTTAGTAGATGCGGTTGTTGCACACAGTGAACAACTAGGGTTAGAATAAAATTGTAAAAAGACACAGATTATGGTCGTCACTAGGAGGAAGGAAATACCACAATGTGATATACGAGTAGATGGACATATTCTTAAACAAGTGAATCGCTACTGTCATCTCGGCACAGTCATAACATCTGATGGGAGATGCCTTGAAGAGATTAGAACAAGAATTGCCATTGCAAAGGTAGCCTTTTGCAAGATGAAAAACATACTGACCAACAAAAAGATATCAAATTGATTATTTAGTTGTTTCGGGATTTGAAATTTAAATATTGAGCACAACCCACTACTGGCAACGCTGATCGTACCCTGGTATGAACTTAAGGCCTATCCACGTCAATATGGAAGCACTATACTCGAGTTTCGCTCTCGTTTGAGCTCGTCAGTAGAGCGTATCCCTGACCGGATCCGGAAACAAGCCCCGGATCACTGGCGTGTGAAGCGGGTGTGAAGCGGGTGGCCTGGTGTTCCTTGCCAGTGAGAAGTCCTGATCGTTCGGGTCCACATCGATTGACGGACGTCAGTCGCGGCGATTGGGCAATCTTGAGCATAGCCTACGATGGGTGACGTTGTGGTGTTCTGTTGTGGTAATTTGGCGTGTCCAGCGTGTGCCGCGTGGTTACACACCCGCTTCACACGCCAGTGATCCGGGGCTTGTTTCCGGATCCGGTCAGGGATATGCACTACTGACGAGCTCAAACGAGAGCGAAACTCGAGTATAGTGCTTCCATATTGACGTGGATAGGCCTTAAGTTCATACCAGGGTACGATCAGCGTTGCCAGTAGTGGGTTGTGCTCAATATTTAAAAAGATATCAATTGAAACGAGAAAAAGAGTGTTGTGATGCTACATAGAACTTATACTTTTGTATGGATGTGAAACGTGGACAATAAGCAGTCAAGCTGAAAAACAGCTAATGGCTGTGGAAATGTGGTTTCTGAGGAAAATGCAAAGAATACCATGGACAGATAGAAAAACCAACCAAAGAGTCCTTCAAGAAACAAATGAAGATCGTAAACTGATTAGGGTCATTAGACGCAGACAGTCAAAATTGTTTGGGCATGTTATGATAAGAAATGAATTGGAGAACTTGGTGACAACTGGCAAGATCGAGGGGAGGAGACCAAGGGGAAGACCTAGGAGCAAATACCTGGATGGCTTGGCCACGTGGCATTGTCGAGACAGGAACACAGAGCTGATCCGCGACACTGGTGATCGAGTGAGATGGCAGAACATGACCGCCCACGCTTACCGGCATTTCACATGATGGATGGATGGACACCTGCATAGACAATAAACCCCCAGTGACTAACTCTTTACAAACGACGATAGCGACATACAATATATAAAATAACTGTCGTCCTCACTCACTCTGACACATAGGCTATAAGCTTTGGATGTAAAAGGCAATAAACGTCAGGTTTAACTGCTAGTAATCATCTCTCATACATATATGCCTTTTTATTAAAATCACGAGCTGTTCGAAAAACAGAGAAAGAAAAACAAAATGTCTTGAATATCACAAGAAATGTTAAGATTGTCCTAAAGCTCGTTTAAACATTTAAATAGTCATTTATAATCTTTGGACTAGCTATGCAAACTCCTCGGAAAGTTAGTAGGACGCAGGCTCCAGCGACATTTGGAAAGTCGTAATCTGTTTACCATAGGGCTCAGAAGTTACCGGCCTAGAAAGGACACCTAGGCCAATGCTGCAACTTTTGCATTTGATGTCTACGAGGGTTTCCAGGATAAACAGGAGACAGTGGCGGTAGCTCTTGATCTGGATGATGCGTATAACAGGGTTAGGTATGATCGGTTAATACACACACTGTTGGACATGGAGGTCTGCTCTTGCGGCAGTCCTTTATGAGCGTAAGGTTGCACTGCGCATGGGTTCCTGGACTTCTGATCCCTGTACTATTACACCTGGGTTGCCACAGGGATCTGCCTTATCTCCAGTGCTCTAGTAACGTCTACACCAGCAATATCGCAGCTATTGAGACACCAGGTGTAGATAGAATCTTGAAATTTGCAGATGATGTGCTGGTGTTCAGACAGGGCAGAGACAGGGCCAGTTTAGCAAAAGACTTGCATGTGGCAGTAAATAGGGTGGCAGAGTGGTGCAGGGACGCAAGGGCCTGTATACACCCAGATAAGGTATCGGTTGTGTGGTACTCCCTGGATAACCGGATTGTCCAAGCAGATGTCCCAGATATTATGTTGAATAGATGTCCACTTAGTCGAGAGGGTAAATTGAAGTACTTGGGTATCACCTTTGAGGAGTGTTCGTCTTTCATGGATCATGTGGAGGCTTTGGTGGTGAAGGCTGGTAGGGGACTTAATGCATTGAGGGCTATGGCAGCAACCGGGGTAGATCAGAGGATGCTGTATAGGCTCTTTCAGCAGTTAATAATGTGTGTCATTGAGTATGGTTTGGGGCTGCTGACAGTATCAAAGAGCCAGCTTGAAAGGTTTGAGCGCATACAGAATGCTGCCATGCGGGTAATCCTGGGGTGCACAAAGGACACACCAGTTATATGCACGAGATATATCCTGGTGCTACCAAACATGGTGGATAACAATAGGGTCCTTTAGGCCAAATGGTACCTGAGAGTTGCTGCAGATAGGGATCACCCGCTGCATGCAGTCATGGTTATAGTCAAGGGTCATAAACTAAGACGAGACAAGTCCCAGATAGCACAGGCAGAACTTTCTATACGACATGTGTGTGATCTAGAGACCATCAATTGTGAAAAAGAGTGGGTTGAAGTTCCGGAAGACATGACAAACTGGCACAATGTAATAATAACACTAGGTAGTGAGTGCGCAGAATGGGCAGCGGGCCGCACTGAGTTTGAAGTGCAACAGCTGATCCAAAGTAACACATATCAAGGTGATATAGTCATCTACACTGATGGGTGAGTGGTGAGAAACACACGCAGTTTTTCGAAGGTTTTGTTTCAAAGGCTAATGGACGAGTCTTGAAAAAGGAGAGTCTGGCATATGAGACTACAACCTCAAGCATGAGAATGGAGGAGGAGGAGGCAGTAACACTGGCATTCCTTTGGCTAGAGGGGTCTACTACAACACACAGTGTATTCATTACGGATTCAAAGAGTATGCTTAGTAAGGTGGAGAAAGGAATGTTTCGTGTGGAATGGCTATCATCGCTTCAGAAGTCACAGATTGTGCGAATTGTATGGATATTTTGCCCTAGTCATGCGGGGGTGCGAGTGAATGAACAGGCTGATAGTCTAGCAGGGAATGCACCTCTTGGTGGTAGATTGCCTATAGACAAGGGGGGGGGGGGTGGTCGTGCGCTTGTGGAACCAGGTGGAGGAGGCGGAGGAACAGATTGAGAACCCATATGTGGGTATACGTACTCAATCCCCTAGATTAACAGCCAGCGAAGAGTCATACTACTAATGGTTCCCACAGCTAATTGATTTAAAATTCCCCTGGTCTTCCCTCTCAGTTTTGAGATTCTTCCAGAACCCCTACCGATCTCCCACAATCTCATTCTTTCCACATACGAGTTCTCAATCTGTTCCCCCTCCTTCTCCACCTAGTCCCACAAGCTCCAAGGGAAACAACCATCAGCTCACAAAGAATCCAAGTATTTTAAGCAAAGGATAAGGAGTTCCAAGTATGCAATCACAGGTTGTCCAACTTATTTCCATCTGTAATATCAGACTGATAAGCTCCGGGCTGAGTGGTCGCGAGGTATGGTGTCCGCCACAATCGCTGGAGGTCCCGAGTTCAAGTCCCGGTGAGGACCGGGATTTTTTTCAAGTGGAATCTAGAAGAAGCAATGTTTACACAAATGCAAGCCGAAGTTGGACACACCGATATTTGACTTGCATAACCAGGTGTGACACAATACCCTTCAAAAAATAACGAAGAAGAGAAGACGTCGCTTTATTTTGAACTGTGCCACACGACTGCAACACTGCTTGTATTCTTTGCTAAGTTTTATCTGGACTTGATGGCAATGATTTCTATAATCATATGTGTGAATCAATTCCTAAAAGTGAGGCACATCTTCAACACGAATAATTTGCGTGATTGTCTCCCAAGAAGAATTTAATCATATTTCCACACTGTTTATTGCTTTCCCATTTTATGCACTCTCTTTCTTCTTCTTATAGTTCATGCTTGTGGCGTCCATGAACATGTCTACTACCTTCTATCTCGTGCACTGACAGTTACCTCTGAAAATCTTGTTTCTCCATGCCACGATGTCAAAATGCCCAACATCTTCTCTCTCCTGTCTTTCAACCAAATTAACTGTTGTCACGATTTTCTCCTGCATTTCCTTCTTTTAATGTGCTAAAAGAATGCGGAATATCTTGTTTTCTGAGCGAGAAACCAGTTCTTCGTGTAAGATGGCTTATTTAAAAATATCGTTACTGCTCTTTTCACACGTCCACGGTGTTTTCATCATTATTCAATTAAACCGCATCCCGGCAGCCTCTACATTATTCATTTCGAGTCTTATAAATCCGCGATTCCTTCCTTACACCAGGACAGGCTGAATACAGCTCTTAAGTAAGATGTGACTCACCTCGTTTGACACAGATATTTTAAAGGAAATGTGCATCATATTATGAACTGCACTATTGCTTTGGCCATTATTTATTTAACTTCCTTAACACATCATCGTTATGCTTTATTTTTAAAAAAAAGTAATACAATAATATGTGAGGTGTTTCTGTACCATACACTAATGTATTTGACATGTAACACTTAGGTTGCAAAGTTGAGGACATTTGTCTTCCTGAGGGTTCCATCTACTATAAGAATGGCTGCGAACTATATGCCTGTACAAATACATCTAAACACACCGTGGCTCTTGTGTTTCAGAAGGAAAGTATGTCAGTGTATGTTTTTATACGACAACATCCACATCATCATCTTCATCATCACATGATGACCCGACTTGCCTTGACGATGGTGTTTCTGCAAATAATATAAAAAGTTTTTTCTGCATATATCTTCGATTCTATCATGTATCTTTTCTCGTTGTTTACTTCTGTATTATTCGTCATACATTTTCCTGTTGTTACATTGCGTTCCTGTTTTTATCTTCTCATAATAAAGTCAAACCTTTGACTTTCTCTTATGTATATGTTTTTAACGTCTTACTTGTTCTTAAGCCTCCTTCAAATTATTTAGATTTGGCATTGCAGCTGTCCAAGATATTTTGTTTTTTTTAAATCAGAGTAATCAGCTTCAATGGGTTATTTTGCTTGTTAAATAATTGTCTCCGATTCACAGTTATATGCTAAAACTAGTTATATCATATATATATATATATATATATATATTCGTATATTCGTAATACAATTCAATGAAAAGGGTTAGATCTATAAGACATTCTTCATTTAATTAAATTAATATTCTGGATGTCCTATTTCGTTATTTGTCTATTCTGAAAAAAAAATATGTCTTCTCTTGTGATGCTATCTATATACTTAATATCTCGAAACTCATAATATACACACATACACACGCATGCATATACACACATACGCGCATACGTACATACGCAGATACGTCAAACTAATAAACAATGCGATATATATATATATATATATATATATATATATATATATATATATATATATATATATATATATATATATATATATATATATATATATATATATATATAATCAATTCCTAAATGGCAGGTACATCTGCTTCACGAATATCGTGCCTGGTTGTCTCGCAAGAGGAATTCAATAACCTTTCTGCATTGTTTATTAGTTTCATGCTTGTGGCGCTTTTGATCATGTCTGTTCACAGCCTTCTGTCCCGTGTACTATCAATTACCTTTGATACGGTTGTTTCTTCGTGTCGCGATGTCAAAATGCCCAACATCTGTTTTCCACCAAATGACATGTTTTCACGATTTACTTCAGCCTTAATTTCTCGTGACGTGCTAAATGTATGTCGGCTGTTTTTTTCTGATGCCAGTAACCAGTTCTTCTTGTTAGTTAGTTAGTTAGTCGACAGATCATCCTCGTTGCACATCGAACCATTCAGTCCATAAGTGCTCGGATCCCCTCCTCAGCAAATCCCTTAGCGTGTAGCGGCTAACGACGCCAGTTCTGTGTTGGTTTATCAATCTCCTTTGGCTTCCTGCGTAGTGTTCTTGTTTGACCACCCCTCTTTTAATTTGCTGCTCCTGCAGTCTGGCCATTGTTGTAGATTCACAGTCATCACTTGGTTCTCGCAAAAGTCTCACGTCTCGTAGAGCATTCAGAATGTCAGCCTGGTCCATGGCACGTCCGCCCTCCACAGTAGCCTCACCTGCGAGCTTGTCAGCCCGCTCATTTCCTTGCATTCCCGCATGACCTGGCACGAAGATGAAACTAATCTTTGCCAGCCGAGACCGCTTCAGAGGCAGCAACCATTCTCTTCGGATCGACCCCTCCTCTATCCTCTTGATCATGTTCATTGAGTCGCTAAGGAAACAAGCCCTAGTGAATGTCTGTGTCTCGAGCCATGTTATTGCTTTACTTACTGCCATGACTTCCATGGTCAGGCTACTTGTGGTTTCAGTGAAAGCACCAGAGTCCTCCTTCACAATTCTCCCTCCGGCCCGAGCTGTAAAGGCCCATGAGCTTCTCACATGTCGAACGACCGACCCATCTGTGTAGATGACCGCGTCACCGTCTAGCGAATTCTCGAAAATCAACGCTTGTACTTCAGCCTCAACAGCAGCCGGATTTTCTTGTCTGCATTTTCTATCTAGTTGGATGCAAACTGAAAAGGATGTGCAGAAGTCTGTTGGCACTTGCACCCACTCCTCGCCAGGTTCTAAGTCCTCAAGTGAACACACCTGTTGAAGAATGTCTTCGGCTTGACCCATCCACGACCGTCCTCTTTTTAAACTGCTGCCCTTCACCTTCCTAATTTCACTATGCAGTGGATGTTGTGTGTTTGCGTTAATTCTGAGGTAGGCGCGTGCCCTGCAAACTTGTATTCTCTCTTCAATGGTTGGAAAATCAAGAAGGTATTGCATCGCCCTGCATGCTGTATCTCTTGTGCATCCAAGAACATCCAAGTTCTTCTTGTAAGATAACGTTTATAAAGAAAAAAAAAAGTCGCTTAAAAGTCGACAAGGTCGACTTCATCGCACCGGATTTTAACCCATATGGCTCAGTCTCTTTCCGCGTCGCAGAAAGCGTCACACAAAGCACGAACTCCGTAGCTTTTAGCGACCACCCACAGGCGTCTCCGAAACATTTAACTCGTAAACCGAAGGGTGCGGCCCGGAATCGATCCCACAACCTTCAGAGCACGAGTCAAACGGCTTGACCACTTCGCCACAGAGACTACCAAATCATGTGTACTGTGTTTATTCCGTTTATAAAGATATCTTCACTACTCTTTTCACAATTCCACAGTTTTCTGACCATTATTCTATTACACCACATCTCGACAGCCAGAACATCATTCCACTCGAGTCTTATAGTTCCACGATTCTTTTCATACATCAAGACTGGTTTAGTACAACTCTTATGAACGTTTTTTTCTAGCCTGGTTTGACACCTGTAGATTCCAGACATGTCCTTCATCTTGTGAAATGTGCTATTGCTTGGGCTATTCTTTATTTAACTTCCGTAATGAATCTTCCATCTGTTGCTATTACAGCAATTTAATACAATAACACACGACTTGTTTAAGTACCTTACAATAATGTATTTGACACATGATGATGATGATGATGATGATGATGATGGTGATGATGATGATGATGATGATGATAGTGGTGAAGTTGAAGAAGTTAACTTACAAACTGAGTTATTTCAGCTGTACATGTGATACTTAGGTTGCCATGATGGGAGCACATGTGTTGCCGGGAGTGACTGCGAGCAATATCTCTGTTCGAGAACATCTGTATATACAGATCGGAGAAAAAGTATGTCACTGTGTGTTTTATACTACAACATCCACAATAATGAATCCACTTGCCTAGATGATGGTGTTTTCCCAACATAATAATCCAATTCCAATTTTCAACAAACAAACAAAACTCCAGATTCGGTCTCGTCGACCTACTTCCTCAGTGGTGTTTATTGTTAGGAGCCGTGTTTTTTGTGAGTTTTTAGCCCTGTATATTATCTTTCGCGCTCTTACGATTGAGTCCTCCCACGGACTGGTTAATAAGCGTTTGTGTCTGTGACGTCAGCTGAGGGTTTGGTCGACGGCTCTCCTTTGTGCCTGTCTCATCGTGCGGGTTTGTTTGTTTGTGCAGGTTCCTGGCTCGTCTGGGTGCAGTCCTTATAAGGACTATCCATTTGGTCTTTTTGTCTATTGTTCGTAGAAGATTTTCGATGTTATCGTTTTCCTCCTTCTTGCGCCTGTTTTAATTTTCGATACAGAGTTTATGTTTCTTTTCGCAGTCTTCCTCCTTGGACAGCCATGGGACGATCTATCCGTCATCTAGATAGTACTTAAATCCTGTCTCACAATCATAGATTGTGTCTGGGTATTGTATTGGTTGCCCCCTGAGTTTCTTGGGCTTCTTCTGTTCTTTTTCTTCCCAGCGAATTCTGAATTCCTTGTTAGCGAGTTCCACTCTAAATGCCTCCTCCCCTGTCGATTCTAGTATCTCCTCCAAGGTAGGTCCTCGGGGCCTCTCTGTGCCGACTTCAGGGTGCTCATTTGGTTTCCTTCTGATGTGTGGCGAGATATTGGTTTCCCCTTGACGGTCTCGGGTGTCGTGGTTGGGCTGCTGGATTTATCTTGAGGTTCCGGTTCGGTCTCTTATTGGGTTTCATCTTTCGGTTTCTCTGTGTTCTTTTCCGTTTCTTCTGCTTGTTGGTTTTGGGTTAACTCCATTTCAGCTTTAAGCAGATCTTTCTCTGATTTGATTGTTCGTTACATTTCTTCGTTTTCCTTCTTCATGATGGCCATATGTTCCACTTCTTGCTTGATGTTTCGCTGGAACTCCTATAATTCAGCAAGCAGCTTTTCATTGTCGCTGATCGGTGCCGGTGTTTGAAGCAGCTTGATTTGCTTATCTAGCTCATCTATCTGGTCTTGCAGTTGATCTCTTTCAGCTTGTGATATACCCGTGGCTATCTCGCAGTTGGCGCACTTTCTCTTGTTGTTGGGTGCTCGGAAGTCCGTGTCGAGCTTGGCCAACGTATACTAATTGAAGGCTTGGTGATCGGCGCAGTACCAACAGATTCCCGTTTTACTGCGACACGCTTCTCTTCTGCGGCCGGCCCCCTGGCATCTGGAACATTGACTCTTGGAATGAATCTGTGTGGCTGTTGTATTTTCTTGTGAACATAACATATCAGTGTATCTGCTTTTATATTAGATACTATCATGTATCGTCTTACATTATTTACTTCTGTATTATTCGTCATACAGTTTCATGTTGTTACATTGTGTGCCTATTTTTATCTGCTTATGATTGTTGTAAACATAAACAAGGCAAATTCCATGTTATGAGACCCATCTCCCACCTACCCATACATCACCCTACCCACACACACACCCCCACCTACCCACACACACACACACACACACACACACACACTCCCTGGGACACATACATACCCCACTAACCGACCCATCCCAATCCCGCACGTCCCCCATCCACACACACTGCCCTCACCTGTTCCCCCGACCAAACACACTCGCCACTCACAAACATCCCCCACCAACCCACAAATCCCACGCCCACCCACATACACATCCTAACCCACACATCCTCACCCCACCCACACCTCCAGCCACCAATCCCCCAGCCACATCTCCATCGACCACATATTCCCCACCCACGCACACACATCCCCCACAAACCCACACATCGCACATCCACTCACACATCCCCAAACCTTACACACACATCCTCACCAACTGACATATCCCTACCCACACACACACACACACACACATCTCCCTAACCACATATACATCCCCAATCCACTCACACACACCCCACCACCCACACATACATCCTCCACCCACCCACACATGCCCTAACACAATCCTCCACCACACACATCCCCCACCTGCACATCACATTAATCCCCTACCACGCAATATTCCCAACCCACTCACCGCGCACACACATATCCCTCATCAACACATCCCACACCCACATACCACCACACATCAACACCTACATATCACACACATATCCCCCACCCACATACCACACAATATCCCCACCCACACCTACACAGATACCATCACCCATCCACCCCACATAACCCCACTCACACACCACAAAATCCCCCACCCACACACACATATCCCACCCACAAAATATCCCCAACCAACACACCACACACCTCTCCCCACCCACACACGCATTCCCCACCCATCAACAAACACACACACACTCAAGCACACATCCTCCACTACGCACCCACACACCCCCACCCACCCACCCCCAACATCTCTCGATCACAATAACCCTACACACACACATTCTCCACCCACTCACGCATCCCACCCCGACACATACACATCCCTCACCCACCTACACATCCCTAAGCCACTCACAAACCCCCACTCTCACATTCCCCATCCACGCACACATATCCCACCCACACACACACCACCCACACATAATTCCCCCAACCACCACACATCCCATACTCACCAACACATATCCCCCACCCATACACACATTCCCCGCACCCATCACACACATCCGCTACACCACACACTGTCCTCCACCCACACACATATCCTCACCAATACCACCACAAACATACCCAAACCCACACACCATGCACACATTCCCCACCAACACATCGCACACATATCCCAAACCCACACACCATACACTTCTCCCCACTTGCCCTTGCATCCACAATCCACCCCCACAATCCCCTACCCACACAACCCCGCCCCCCACACATACTTCCCCAAACCATCCACACAACTCCACCCACCCACACATATCTCCCACCCAAACACACCTCCCCCGCACCCGTCCGATACACATATCCTCAACCCATACACACATCCGCCACACCCACTCCCACACCCCTACTTTCACTCCCACACATCCATCCACACATCCCACCAAACACCCACAAATATCACCACCCACCAACACCCACACACTCAAAAACATCCAAACGCATACCCCCACCCACACATCCCCACCCACACAATCCCCACTCACACATATTCACACACACACACACACATCCTCCACACACACTCACACATCCTCACATCTAGACACATGCAAAATGTCTCACGTGAGCATTGAAACTAGTATGAACAATTTCCCACACTTTACTAAAACACATACACTGACAATTGTCGTGAGAAGTCTCATAAAAATCCCCTCATGGAGAAAAATGTGTACATAAACAGTGTGTCAAGTAAAAAAAAATAATGATGCTCCCACACACAGAGATACACACAGACAATGCTCTCTCTCTCTCTCTCTCTCTCTCTCTCTCTCTCTCTCTTTCTCTCTCTCTCTCTCTCTCTCTCTCTCTCTCTCTCTTTCGCTCTCTCTCTATTATTTCATACACACACACTCAAACGCATGCGCGCGCTCACACACACACACTAACACATCAACTCTCCGACTGTCTCACTCTCTCTCTCGTTCTCTCGTTCTCTCTCTCTCTCTCTCTCTCTCTCTCTCTCTCTCTCTCTCTCTCTCTCTCTCTCTCTCTCCCTATTTTCCCCATTCATTCACACTGTCCATCTATATTCACTTTATCTCTAACGCTTTTACTCTCTCTCTCTCTCTCTCTCTCTCTCTCTTTCTCTCTCTCTTTCTCTCTCTCTCATACACAGACAGGTACGCACCCTCACGCTGTCATTCAATGTTTCACTTACCCTAGCGCACTCACTCACTCTTTTACTCTCTCTCTCTCACACACACACACAATCCTTCACACACACACACACACACACACTCACTCTCTCAATCACACTCTCTTACACATACACATACGCATGAATGCACGAACGCACACTCCCTCACTCTCTCTCACACAACGTACGAATGCATGCACTGACACATTCCCTCACCATTTCTCGCTCAATCACTCTCTTCACACACACGCATGCACGTGCGCACACACACATTCACTCTCTCACTCTCTCTGACACCCACTTTCTCTCTCTCTCTCTCTCTCTCTCTCTCTCTCTCTCTCTCTCTCTCTCTCTCTCTCTCTCTCTTTCCCACACGTACACACATATATAGTGAACAGTTATATTTAAATAATTATAATGAACAATTATACCAGTAAATGAATTATGGTGGCATATAGTCGGTATGGATTAAGTATTGAAAGAGTTTTCGGTTAAATGTGTAGGGACTCATTGGAGTTTTCAGATCTGGAGGAAGATCATTCCATAAGTGAGCACCAGAATAGGCGAAACATGTTTTGTAAAGGTCCAATCTAGGCTTTGGGACATTTAACAAATTCAGGCGCTTGCTGTTCATTGCATTAGATTGAATCAGCGGCAGAAGATACTCTGGGGTATTTTGAGATATAACTTTATTCACTAATTTGGCTTTGTTAAAAAGGAAGCGCTTTCGAAGTGGTAGAAGTCTTAGATGACTGTATAAATTATTACTTACAACGTGCTTTATGCCAGAAACCAGACGAAAAGAGCGGTTGTGTAGAGAACATAGTCGTTTTAAATTAGATTTAGGGCAACAATCCCAAACTGTGGAACAGTAATCGAGATGTGATTGGATATAGCATGTATAGAATATTTTTCGTGTGCTTTCGTCCAGTAAGTGCATAATTTTAGCAAGTTTGTAAACTTTTTGTGATTTTTTCTTGGTAAGAACGTGGACATGATAGCTCCAGCTCAAACGGCTGTCAATTAAAAGACCTCGTGTTTTATATTCATTCACATTAACTATACGTAAAGTGTCCATGCGGAGTTCGAGCGGTACTCCAGTTATGGCTAGTGTCTGTAGTTTTTGTCTGGTCGTTATTAGCATGGATTTGGTTTTGTCGATGTTAATTTGCATGCGGTTTTCATTGCTCCATCTAGTAAGATTATCAAGTTCCTTTTGTAAAGAATTATGTAATTCATTACGGTTTTCTAGACTAGTATATATAGTACAGTCGTCTGCAAATAGATCACAAGTTGTATTGATATATAAAGGAAGATCATTGATATAAACTGCAAAAAGCAGCGGGCCTAGTATTGAGCCCTGAAGCACACCAATATTAAGCTGTGTGGGTCTTGATAGACAGTTGTTGAAGGACACGACTTGTTGTCTGTCAGATAGAAATAACGTAATTATGTTCACCATGTTGGTGCTTGTCTTCATTTGTTTTAGTTTTCTAATTAAAATATC